>MINK01176705.1:5330-18140 GCA_001735545.1 Phormia regina | reverse complement strand
ATCGACGTAATATTATGCAATAGTATGTTTTTATTTTCAACTCAATACAAGTATAGGTCCATATGTAACAAATGTTTTAATAAACTCCTTTAAAGAGTGAAAGAAATGGTTAGATGTGAGCAACACTCCTCCTGCAGGTGCTCCGATTTAACTTATCTTACACGAACGTAGTAATCAGATACGAAGCTCTTACTATCTATATATCTTTTAATCATCATATATAGGAAAACGATTCTGCCCCCATCACTAGGCGAATCTAACCATATGAAGGTTTTTATTACAAAAAAAGTTTATTGATATCGTATCGAAATACAAGCAATTTTCCACACTTTTTCATAGGCCCATGAGCGAAATATTAGACACACCTATAAAAACTTCAATTTGAAATTACATCTAGTCCACATATATTATTTTTATACTGACCATCAAAAAGTCCCCATAAACTATATATTTTCTGGGTTCTGGTTACAATCTGAGTCGATCTAGCTATGTCCGTCTGTTAAAAGTATGATAGGACTCAAACGGGACAATGTAGGGGAACTTAATTTGGCTCAAATATTTATCTTATACACTCCCCAAAATATTTATAAGACCAAGTTAGTTTTATATATTTAAAAATAAAAAAAATAAAATTTTTGAATACATATTCGATTTTTTAAATATTTAAAATACTTCGTCGTATTTGATCTAATATTTAGTTCGTTCGAAGCCCAAGTAGAAGTCCAGTTATTTTTGCACAGGACTAACGGAACCAACTTTTTTCATAGAGTATACGTTATAGTCTAATGTTACACATTTCTGTTGATATCTCTTTAACAAAAACATGTACGATAACGAAACAAATCCGTTCATTTTACCACCAACCTCCCATATAACTTAATATTCCGAAAACTTGATGGTGGATATATAGATTCAGCCCAGCCGATTATAACATTCGCGCTTGTTTTGATTGTCTATGCTAGAGGAACCCTATTTTGAACCACAATAGCTTCGTTCCTGAATGTTGCTTAAAATTGTGCTCTTCTATGCTACGCCCTACTGTGCAATGATAAAATCAAAACATTTTCAGTTACATTTTTACTCCAAATATTAAACTATAGTTTAATATTTTAGAAAAACTCATATTGTTATTTTAATATGTATGTAGATGTGTGCAAACATGTATGTATGTGCTATAAAATGCACATAATAACATCTTGTAAATCTCTTATAATTTATTGCTATTTTTATTTAAACGCTACTGGTTTTTATGACCCCCATATTAACAAAATCGCTTTATGCAAAACTTAAATGAATGTAAGTAAAAACAACATTGTCAACATTATTTAAGAGCATAAGGAAGAGAGAAAGATAAATATGTAACATATGCAGTTTATGTGAATGTCTACAATGAAGGTGTATAAAATGCATTCATTGTTTTCACATTCAGCACCTGTCATTTATAAAGCATTTAGCATGAAAAATATTTATTTTAATTTCACTATTTTGAAATATAAAAATTCAATATAAAGAAGCGATAGTAACAATAGATAAATAATTAATTTCTTAATAAATTTTTTAATGAAATTTTAATTTCAAATTCTACGAGGATGGGAAGATACATATATAAATTTCACAATTTAAATATATGTCATAGGTGTTTGCTTCATCATTTATTTTATTATATTTATTGAAAATTGGAAATTGATCAAATTTCCTATTGACCCTTCGGTGTTTATGTAAAACTATTCTTGAAAATCATTTTTATATTCTCAACCAGAATTAGGTCAATGGGTTTTATTTCATGGTGTAATTAAAAATTCTAAAATTTACCTTTATTTTGTGTTTAAGTATCTTATTATGCAATTCACTATTAAAATCTGAACAAATTGTTCTTAAAACGTATTTCGTTAAGAAACCTTAATTTCATGACTTTACACTTTCTAAATAGAATTTTTTTCTTATTTCATTATTTCCATTTAAATTCTATCTAACTCTTTCTACCGTCCTCCTTTATACTTATGTATGTGTCTTGAGCACAAATCTCAAGTGTATTATGCAACTTCTTTTAAAATATTTATTTGTACTCTTTGTTTTTTTTAACACTGCAGCCAAAACATTTTCCCAAAACGTTAAAAAAAAAATCATTTGCCATTATCAAAAACCAAAAACAATTCAAAAAAAAACTGTATTCAACGCGCTTGATTACTTGTGTATTTGAGTTAAGTTGAATTTTACTTTTTTGTTCTCCTTCTTCATCTATTTTCATATACCAAGTTTTGACTTCTAATTAAACTTTTGTAATTATTGTCGGTTTGTTTCGGTTGGATGTTAGCTGGCTGGCTGGTTGGTTGGTGGAAAGCTACATCAACAGCAACCGCATCACTATAAAACACTTTTTTATTTTAATTTTTTTAATGATTTTTTAATATGAGTTTATTTATCTTTATCTTTGTTTTGTTTTTAGTTTTCTTTTGTGATTTGGATGATAAATACAAAATCATAACGGCTACTCGAATTTGTGATAGTACAATAACATTATGACCCCACCAAAGACCATCATAATATGGATGGTCATTATTGCATATATGGGCTGGAACCAAATTGGGGTCTTAGGTAAGTAACTCTTTATACATAAAAAAAACTATTAAGAACGCCATTGTATTTGTGCATTAAAATTGAGGTAGGGATATTTTATTAGACCTGTGATCAATTGTTGACCACTACTTTTATTAAGTGTATATAATATAAGACATGTGAATACGTAATATCAACGCACTGTGTTTCCAAAAGTTTTTTTGGAAATAATTCTGTACTTTTTGAACTATCGGATATATCTTAAAAAATGATTGCATGGTCAAAGTTGAGTTAATTTGGAGTAGTTCAGATTCCCGGGGGAACAGGGAGAAGTTGATGGCTTTACAATTTGATCATCACGGGCATGTTATTTAAAAACAAGTGCAAATGTTATATTCCGCTCCACTCAATATATATATATATACCCACCATCAAGTTTTTCAATTAATTTATGTTCAAAATTGAGACGTTTTGTTTGATTACAAGATATACAGATATACATGACCCGACTGATAGACTGACATCGTTAAAAATCGACTCAGAAAATGATTCTTAGTTTATTGGTGTAAATTAAGAAGGATCTTACGCTATATCCACATTTGTCAAATTTACATGACCACTAGTTTTACAAACCAAAAAAATGTAGTTTGGAGTTGTTTGATCTTGTAAATGATTTGTAAGAGAAAATAGCATCAAACAAGATTCCGAAAAATGTTCACTTTGATTAATATTTTTTGGTTCTTCGAAAATTAAAATGTCTTTGAAAATAATATCATATGAGCGTAATAATCTATAAGTGAACTCAATAATTATCTTTAAATGATCAGTGAAAATGTCTGTAAATAGTATTTAAAAGCTTATTTAATGCTAATACAACTAATATTTAGGTAAATATTTGTACAAATTCTATTCTATTCTTCTTTCAGGTTTCCCAACTCTACACAATTTTCGACGCCAGGTGGTTAATTGGACGCAGCCCCAAGATGAATGGGAAATACTTTCAGTACCACGTAGTATAACACCTCATGTAGAAATCAAATATTTCTCCAATCGCACTAATGCCGAACCATCGGAAAGTGATGACGAAGCATTTCTTGAACGTCTAAGAAATCTCAAAAATAAAACATCTTCCTCTCGAATGTTGTGGTATGGAGACAACACACCTGATGGTTTGGCTTATCCACCATTTGTAGATAAAGCTTTGAAACTGCTAAATCTTAAACAAGTTTCATATGAAATTGAAAATAGTCTTTTATCGAAAGTATCATGTACGGCTTGTAAGGCAGGAGCAGGACTTCTTTTGCACTATATACATACCGGCAAGTCAGAGCAGGAAATTATTAAAATGATTTATCAATTTTGTGCAAATCTTAATATACAAAGTCCCAGAGTATGTGAGGGAGTTTCCAATTTGTTTGGCACTGAAGTGGTATACGTATTACAGCGCACCACTTTAAGTCCAGATGAAATTTGTAGTTTTGTTATCGGAGATGGTTGTGAGGATATTTATAATCCTTATCATGAATGGGAAGTCATTTTTCCACCAGTACCTAAACCACCCGTACTCGAAGTTCCAGTACCCAAAGAGGGTGCTCCCTTCTTTAAAGTCTTGCATATTTCAGACACTCACTACGATCCCCATTATGTTGAGGGTTCGAATGCCGATTGTAATGAACCTTTGTGTTGTCGTTTGAGCAGTGGCAGACCATCTAATCCCAATGCGGCCGCTGGTAAATGGGGGGACTATCGTAAATGTGACACGCCCAAAAGAACCGTGGACAATATGTTGTCGCACATTGCCGATACCCATAATGATATTGATTACATTTTATGGACAGGTGATTTGCCACCTCATGATGTTTGGAATCAAACCAAACAAGAAAATTTAGAAATTATCAAAGAAACTGTTAGACAAATGACTGAAAAATTCCCGGGTGTACCAATTTTCCCAGCTCTGGGTAATCATGAAAGTGCCCCAGTCAACAGTTTTCCACCACCCTATGTTAATCAAGTAGAAAATTCTATATCATGGCTGTACGATGAATTAGATGTCCAATGGCGTAGGTGGTTGCCACAAAGTGTTTCACATACCATACGTAGAGGAGCTTTCTATTCGGTTTTGGTTAGACCTGGTTTTCGTATTATATCACTGAATATGAATTATTGTAATAACAAGAATTGGTGAGCTTTTCGACGAACAAAATTGATTTTCTTTCCCGAACTAATTAAATTTATTGTGAAAATTAAATATTTTTTTTTCTGTTATAGGTGGTTACTTTTGAATTCTACTGATCCAGCCACTGAATTGCAATGGTTTATTTATGAGCTACAAAGTGCAGAATTCTCCAATGAAAAAGTTCATGTTATTGGTCATATACCACCCGGTCATTCTGATTGTTTAAAAGTGTGGTCACGTAATTTTTACAAAATTATATCACGTTATGAAAATACTATAATGGCACAATTCTATGGTCATACGCATTATGATGAATTTGAAATGTTCTACGATCCTAATGATTTGAGTAAGTATTAACTCACATTAGACAAATAGTTATTAATTGTTTCTCTTTTAAAATCCTATATTAACTTTTTCAGGTCATCCGAATAATATTGCTTATATTGGTCCTTCTGTGTCTCCCTATTATGACTTAAATCCTGGCTATCGGATTTACTATGTAGATGGTGATCATGATACTACCACCCGTCTTGTTGTTGATCACGAATCATGGATTATGAATTTGAAAGAAGCCAATTTATATGATTATCCAATTTGGTACAAATTGTATACAGCAAGAGCTGCTTACAATATGAAAGCTTTAAGACCTGTTGACTGGGATAATCTGATAAATGAATTGACGCATAATCAAGAATTATTTGATTTATATTACAAGTAAGTTTTATACATTACAAGCTTTTTTTTCGAAGTACCTCTCTTCGCTTTGGATCTCTTATTTAAAATATTATAAATCATTTAACACACTATTTGAACGAACCCCTTAAACATTACTACGAGGTCCATGAACCTAACTTTGGAACACTTGTTTTAAATCGAAAGAAGTATAATAAAAATGTTTTTATATCCTAGATCCCCATATGTGAGGAGGAGCTTTTGTGCTGATCAGGGATAGAAAATGTTGAGTATCAAAATAAATAGTTCTTTTTTCACCTCCAGAGTACTATAATGTTAATTTTTGATAGTTATAAATTTTTTATTTAGTGACAAACATGTGGAAGGTATTTTATATATTAAAAACGAAGGATTAAATGTGATACCAAATTATTAAATGATTTTAAGCAGATTAAAAAGTATAGTTTCTTTTTAAATAAACTTAGAGAGAAAATATTCCAAGATAAATTCCTTAAAATATTATTCATTACATAATGTATTTGAAATTTTGATCATTTTCACTTCAATATGATTTACAGAGCATAAAAACATATCGACCCTGTGCTGACTAAATTACCTTTGTAATTTTCAATAACTTTTCAGGAAAGCTAAAAAACTAATTTATTTTGCTATTATTTCATTACTTTGTAAAATGTTTTCGTTTATGAATAGGTTTAGTAAACCAATTAATGTACATAATGCAAAAAAAAACGAAAGTTTTAACGCGTTTTGGAGAAAAATCAACAAAAACTTTACATGTGGAGCAATTTTTATTAAGTTATATTTATGCTTTTTATTTTATAAGTTCTTTTATTAAAATACAAGTTTTAAATATGCAATATCATAGCCATATTTCAACTTCTTAGAATGATTAGTGAATTTATTAAATACGGAACAAAAATAACAAAACTTTAATAATATAAATCTTTGGGACTAAATTTTTTTAAATAATTGGAGGCTATAACATAAAGGTTTATGCTCAACATTTTGTAATTTATCCTCTCTTTTTTGTTCCATTCACTTGTATGTCGTATCTTATACTTCACAACGTTTTCTTTAAAAAGTAGCGCTCGGATATCGTTGACGGTAGGTTCTCCTGACTTCTTTCCTGGTCTGATTGAAGAAAAATTTTCAAGTATATTTTCATTATTTAAAAAAAAAATTAAATCTAAATNATTTACAACGTATGGTTGTGATGGTCTAGCTCGACCCATACGATCTATATAATCACTTGGAGAATATATTGGAGACTGAAATAATTTTTCCATCATTGTATGCCCCTTTTCCAAAATTAATTATTCAATTTCAAAGCCAGTAGATGTCGAAGTATTTGCCAGGGCGCTACAAAGTGTTTTAATTTTATTTTGATAGTTAATTTTTTGTAATATAAACAATAATCTTTCAAAAACTGTACAATGCAATTAGTTATGTTATTTGCTGTTACTCCCCCATTGCCTTCGTGCCACACATACAAAAATACATCCTTAATAGTGTTATTTCTTATCTAATAATCTTAAAATTAAAAGCATACGGATAGACATCATTAAATTGATATATGAAGTAATTCTGTAATTTATATACCTAACTAGTCTTGAGATATTTTCTTTTAGGCGTCATCTAAATATAAATATTTTATGTATAAATTTTAACATTATCATTATCTCTAAGTAAACTAAAAATATGTATAATTTTGCTGGAGCGATTTATATAAATCGCTAAACCAATTGAGATATCGACAAATGCTTTGGTGGTCATATGTATAACTTGTAGGGGATCTAAATGCAGCTATAAAAAAAATTCAAAATGTTTTACATTGGTAATTTAGTTGGCACAAGGGACGATATGTATACTAATTATTTTATATTTTAGAGCCTACAATTTTATAATTTAAAACTCACTCAAAGCCTTAGCATTAAAGAGTAACAAGAGACGAAACTAATTGTCTAAAACATAAATCGATTGTCGAAAACCTAACTCATGCAACAACAAAATATCTGTAATTAAATACATTTTGTTGTTGCCAAAAGAAAATAAAAACACATTTTTGTTTACAAAACAACAATTTGATTGAATTGTCAATCGAGAGAATTTCGTCTCTATATGTTACTCTGTGGTTAGCATTAGGACAAAGATAGTGTTTATGACAACTTCATTATTACCTCTGAATACCAATTATAAATATATAAATATAGGTGTTAAAAAAAAAACATAGGTTTTTATTCGCAAATTATATATCCAAATATTTCTTAAATACGTTTCCATTTAAAAATTTTATTTTTAATTTGTATTGTAGTATATTCACTTAATCGTTTGAAAGTATCAAATGACTTGAGGAAGTACTTGTTACTTTTAAATGTTAAATAGTATTAAAAAAGTACTATAGTATTATCTTTACCATCTATGGTGCTGATATTTGTAACACCCAAAAATACCAATCTAAGACCAAACTTAATTTATTCAAAACGGTTTATAACAACACTCTGTATCAATTTTGCGATGTCCGACAGATCGGAATTTTAAAGTTAATTAAATGAAATCGATACATAAGATTATTTGCCTTATTTCAAAATGATTATATAAATTAGTTATGATCGGTTCATTAATTCATTTAGCCCCCACACAATATCTCCCTGCCAATATTTTAATTAAATTTGATACGAAGAAGTTTAGCATAAGTACAAATCACTGAGCTTAATTTTATAAATATCCGTTCATAATTGACCATAGCTCCCATATAAAACCCTCTTCCAAAAATCACTTTAATGCGTTTATATTCCGTTTATATACAAATGTTAGTTGAAAGGTAGTATTCGAGAGAAATACGTTTAATGTAAGTAAAAAAATTAGTGCCAAATTTTGTGAAGATCGGTCCATAATTTACAATAGTCTTCATATAAGGTCCGCTTTCAGGAATATACTTGGACACAGTTTTAAAAACCACAATACTTGGTGTACGACACATAAAATTTCACATATAAACAACAGAGGAATATAAAATTTTAAGTTAAGAAGGAAGGCCCCACAAAAGAGGCGATCTAACAAAACAGCATGACTCTTAAATAGAAAATTTGTCATCAAGTTCAAAAAAANNTTTATTTTTATTTCCAATTATACTTGCTAGCTTACCAGGAAAGCAAAGTTTTTGCTGGGATAGTATCATCTTTACCATCTATGGTGCTGATATTTGTAACACCCAAAAATACCAATCTAAGACCAAACTTAATTTATTCAAAACGGTTTATAATAATCTTCTGTATCAATTTTGCGATGTCCGACAGATCGGAATTTTAAAGTTAATTAAATGAAATCGATACATAAGATTATTTGCCTTATTTCAAAATTATTATATAAATTAGTTATGATCGGTTCATTAATTCATTTAACCCCCGCACAATACCCCCTGGCAATATTTTAATTAAATTTGATACGAAGAAGTTTAGCATAAGTACAAACACTGTGCCTAATTTTATAAATATCCGTTCATAATTGACCATAGCTCCCATATAAAATCCTCTTCCAAAAATCACTTTAATGCGTTTATATTCCGTTTATATACAAATGTTAGTTGAAAGGTAGTATTCGAGACAAATACGTTTAATGTAAGTATAAAAAGTAGTGCCAAATTTTGTGAAGATCGGTCCATAATTTACCATAGTCTTCATATAAGGCCCGCTTTCAGGAATATATTTGGACACAGTTTTAAAAACCACAATACTTAGTGTACGACACATATAAACAACAGAGGAATGTAAAATTTTAAGTTAAAAAGTGAGGCCCCACAAAGGAGCGATCTAACAAAACAGCATGACTCTTAAATAGAAAATTTGTCATCAAGTTCAAAAAAAAAAGAACATTTTTCGTGAATGTTATTATTTTTTTAGTTTGTCTCATAAATTCTTTTTATTGTTAAAAATTATAAAATTTTTAATTTAGTTATACATACACATCCTTTAATATTATCTTCTCTCTTATCGTAGAAACTATTGGAAAAATTCCCCAGTAAAACCATCTTGCGATTCTGAATGTCGAAAGCGTATATTGTGCGATGCCAAGAGTGGACGTTCACACGATCGTCGTCACTTTTGTTCAGCATTAGAGGCCAAAGTGGATGATGTTTCTGGTAAATCGTGGAAATCTTGGTTCTATCGTGGTCTTACCAATTCGTACGTACTCTTTACATAAAAAATAACTTGTGTTTGTGATGTTTAATAATTTTAAGCTACAAAAATTTAATTGGCTGGTTATTGTTGGGTATTTAATGTTAAGACAAAAATAATTATATCACTGCTTACTAATAATATTGGTTTTAAAAAAATATATATATGTATAAAAAAATAAGAATAAAATTTTTCCATATTTTTATTATAGGGTTGCCACCACCTTAGACATAGCACGCAATATTGTTTAGTTATTTGTATAACTACTTTAAATTCACATTTTATTTAAGCACATATAAATTAATTAATTAATTAATTATTATTAACTCATAATTGGCTTATAGTTATGCATATTTAAACAAGATATAACAAAACTATAATTTGGTTAAGGTTTTTGTACTATTAACAAACAATTTCTTTTACAAAAAAAAAACAAAAACAACATTTTCCCGCTTACTGAACAGTGGGCTAATTGCACTTGATATTAACAACGACAAACACATGTACAACACAAATGAACACACAGTGGCTGAGGAAAACAATAGTGGAATTGAAACCACCACCGAATGGCAGGTGCCGGATGTTATTATATCTTATGGTTAAAATGGCAACAAGGATGGTTATTAATTCAAATATGTGGTTGTGGTTTTTTTTATTGATTGTAAATAAATTTATTATAAAAATTAAAATAAATTTGCTTATTTTCAACACAATTTTCTGGTTTAATTTTTTTTATGTTTAATTTCTTTCTTCCGACTTAATAAATATTTTAGCTTCAGTCTATTGACTTCTATTGCATATTTACCCAAATATATAATGGGCTATGGCTGATAAGATTCTCCAGGAATTAACATGGAAATGGTACTGGATTCAAGATATTCTTTGTCTCAATGATTGATTAAATAGTTCAAACCTTATTTTTATTTAAATAAATAGTTTTAATAAATAAATTACATTAAATAAATATTAAAATACTTACACACATCAGGTTAAATAATTATATTAATTATGTGATAATTTCTTAAAATTAAATAATGAGAATTGTTTATTATTATTATTTTTTTCTTTTTAATCTTAAGTAATTTGTTATTAAGTTATTTTGCGTAAATTAGTTGTTATTTTTTAAATCTTAAATTGTGCAATTATCATTTTTTTATATACATCCCTAAACAAAAAAGTTTTAATAATAAAAAAAAAAAAACGTTTCTTTCTTTAAGAAAAAAAAGTCATATTATAAGTAAAATATTTTTTCCTTGCATCTTCATCATTATGACCAGTTAGTTAGTTAGTTTTACTTAATATAATTTAGCTTTAAATATTTTTGTTAATATATAAATAAAATTTTAAAAAGATTATTATTTGTGTTCCAGTGTGAATATTTTATTTATTATTTTCTTTTTGAATAAAATGATTTTCAAATTTATATTCTTAAATAAATAATTTTTAAAAACATCACAATGGAGTTTCTAAATCTAAAGATTTTTCGTTAAATATGAACATATTTACTTGGGTGATCGATGCGGTTTTCCAACCGGTTTTTTCAGTCAATGTGCTATCGTTTTTTTCAAAATGTTCATTTTTCGAATGTCGAATAGACCAGTTTTCTTAAACACAAAAAATAGTTCTTTATTTCAAAAAACAGTAAAATTGATTCTGGCTTTTTTTCATATTAATCCATGGCTTTTGTTTATGCCAAGTAAAAGTGAAATGTCATTTTGTATACCCAATACCAACAAAGGTGGGGAGGGTATTATGCGTTTGTGCTGATGTTTATAACACCCTAAAATATTGATCTAAAACCCATCTTAATTTGTACCAATCGGTTTTAAATCGGTTTAACAATGTCCATCTGTCCTTCTGACTGTCTGTCCATTCATGTAAACCTTGTAATAAAAATCAAAATACACAATAAATTAAAGAAATTTGGCACACAGATTGCTTATAGTCCAAGAACGAAGCCTACTAATAATCTCCCGGAAAAGAGGTTTAAAATGCATAAATCCCTTAAATATAAGTTCCATATAAGTTTAAATCTGTGTACCGAATTTCATTAAGATCGGTCCATAATTGAACATACTAACTTCTGCAAAAAAACTGTTTAACCGGTTTTTTCTGAATTTAAAAAAGTGCAACCGGTTTTTTCTAAATACCAACTATTCGAACACCGGTTTCTCCAAAAAGTCGTATAATCAGTCAGCCTAATATTTACATATTTAAAAATATGGTTTTTATTAAGTCAAATGTAAAATTTTAAAATACTTGAGTTCTTGATCCAAGTAAAAATTAATATTAAGTTTTAATAAACTTTAAAATATTTAGCGATCTCATAACCGCTCTTTTCGAATTGAAAAAAAAAAAAAATACTTATATGTAGATTTCAGTTAAATTAAAAATTCTTGTACAATAATTTTAAGTGTTGGATTCATTTTAAGAATAAAATGTAAATAGCATAACAGTGATTCCCAGGCATAGCAAACCTGGGTAGTTAATATAAAAAAAGAGTCCAAATATATCCTTTTCTATAAACTATCCTTTCTATAAACATTTCTATCCTTTCTATAAACATTTTCTATAAACTTCTAGAAAAACAAGGTTTACAATCCTTTAAAATATAATTAATTTGTTTTTATACTTAAAGTAAGCGAAATAATTTAAATTTAAGAAAATATCAAAATTCTAGTAGGAGCGCTACGCTACCCTCTTTAAATCGATTACTAATATTCACTCTATATGATGGCTAAACTCTCTATAAACTTATTCAAAATTTCATATCAAAATTATTTATACAACTTTTTAAAACTCTTAACAACTATGGTGATCGATTATTCAACTTTTTAAAGAAACCGGTTTTTGAATATTTTGAATAATTAGTATTAAAAAAAGTATCTGAAAAAAAACGGTTAAACTTTTTTTTTTGCAGAAGTTAATATTTTTACTAAAAGATATTTTTCTTAAAAAGAAAAAGCAATAAATGAGAGATACATCTCCTCCTGGCTCTATTGTAATATCCTCACTAAAGTAGTTCCCATAGTATAATTACAAAGTACTCGCACATCTCCAAAAACAACAATTCCTTGTATTTTGTTAGTGTAAAACTACCGCTCACAATGTCAAAATGCTATGAACAGAAAATGAGAGGAAGACTAAAATACTCACGAAAAAATTTTACATGGGAATACAAAAACAATTTGACAGTAACGCGAGTTGTAT
>MINK01176702.1:0-19863 GCA_001735545.1 Phormia regina | reverse complement strand
AGACTGAAAATGGAGTACCTCTGACATGAACAATTTTATATCATTTGCTAATTTTTTTTTTTTTTTGTCTTATGCGATTTTAAATACACAGAAAAACTATTGCCATCAAAATTTGATAAATATATTCCAATAAAAATAAAAAATAAATTTTATAAATAAATTATAAATTTTATTTCCTATACACACTTTTAATTCACTCAATCATTTACTTGATTGATGTAATTAATTTACAATTTTTAGTAATTGATATAATCATTTTGGTGAAAGGTGCAAATTTGAATAAGTTTTTGATTGAATGAATTATTTCCATATATTTTGGTTAATTGATAACTTTTTTCTGTGCATGTTTATATCTTATTAAAACCTAGAAACTTTTTCAAATCTTGTTAATATGTTAATATCCTCTGGCCGTATGTCTATAAAAAACTTGTGAACAAAGCTTAGGTAGCAGTTTTAAAGAAATCTTAATGAAATTTGTCACAGGGACGATGCCTATTGGTTATGATCGGTTAATTATTTCTCCCGGTTCCCATAAAAATGCATTTCTGGAATACTTTTTATACTTAAAAAAGCAGCTGATAAGAAATTACATATTATTTTTCCAAAAATATCGATTTTGTCCTACCGTGTAGACCTAAATAATAAAAAAATATACGTCATCCACAGTGGTGCATCATTGCCACTTATATCTCTGAACAAGTTCTAGTTATGGTACTTTATGCGTTTAATTCAAGAATTAATAGAAAATTAAATCTTCAAGAGACAAACAATCGCGAACATTTGCCAAGAAGTCTTGTAGCTCAGATCAGGCTAATTCTCGTGAGATAAACTCAGTGTATTGTTGGCCAATCTTAATAACTCGTATAAACGGAAAGAACATAAAACCACAATTAAAACTTTTCTCCGAAACCAAAACAAAATCAACTGGGTTGACATTTATATTTGTTCAGTGTACCCTGATTAGATCTTTAAAAACCTATGCTTCAGTAACCACCTACTGATAAGAAATTAAATTTTTTTTGTGTTGCGATCAAAAAAAAAAAATACATTTTTCTATACAAAATAGATTTAAAAATGATATAAAACGTCTCTTAGGACAAATAACCTCCAAGCCAAGCTTTTGGAAAATAGATTAACAGGAAAAACAAAACGATTCTTTAATACATAATCGAGACATTAAAAGGATAAACACACCATGCGGGAATATCAGATGGGATGCCTTACATAACTACTGCTTCCACTTGCATTATACACTCACACAGTTTCAATTCAGCTGGTAATGGAAACTATGGATAACACTTAATTGGAATATAAAACTGGACTGGGATTATATAGAATTAGAAACAAGGCTAAGCTTTCGACTTTCTACACAGAAAAAATATTTAAAATATTTTTTTACTAAAATGACTACTTAAATTTGTATTGGAATTTAATTATATTACTTTTTAATATAATTAATTTTATAATTGATTTAAAAATATATTTGAAATAAAATAACAGTTCTTAAGAAAATGTAAAGAACAATTAAAAATTTGTCTATAAAAATATAGAAATAAAATAAATTTTAGTAATTTTTCAACAATTTTCATCTAATTATGTCTATTTAAGAAAAAGCTTAAATAATAAAATTAATTATTGTAGTTATTAATATTGTGATTTTGATGATTGGAGCAAAATCAATTAATAATTAATTAATATTAGCAATTACGTAATTGAAGTCTCTTTTTACTTTTTTCTGTGCAGAATTAAATTTATTTCAGAAGTGGGCTTTAGAAAATAGCCCATTAGAATAAGAGATAAAAAACATGTTCTGAAACCGTAACCTAACGCTTCTATAGAACTAGTTCTAGAAGCGTTCCACAGAATGGGTACTAGCTAGGTAACACTTCCAAAGAATTAGTTCTGGAGGTGACAATTTCAAGCAAAAATCATTGATCGTAACACCAAAGTAGAACAAGTACAGGCTGTTTTCATGGGTTCTGGAACTAGTTGTAGAACTAATATAATTTTTCCTGGGTAGACATAATATTTTTATAATAAAGATAAAAATTTAAATAAAATTAAATAAAATTTCAAGTTTAAACTTTTTGTGAGGATTATAAACAATTTTAATTTTCCCGATATTTTAAATATTAGATGTCATAACATATAATTGTCATGCCACTGATCTATTGGATTAAATTACATATTTATATTGAAATAATATTTCAAAAATCATGTACTTTTTCTATTTCAGATAATACAGATAATTTTTTTTACATTATGTTAATGAATAAAAATTATTAAAAAATAATTAACACGCATTACAGTGACAAATGCTAGTTAATTTTAATTGTGATTAATCAATTGTGTTTTCATATTTAAATAATGTCATGTTCTGTAAATTTGTCGTTTAAAACAGGAAGATTAATAATAAATTGTCTATTTTTATGTTGACATTTAAGTGTTCACTTTAAATATTATATGAATCATTCTGCTAAAAACTGAATGATCTACTAGAATTTTAAAATTGTTTTAGGTACAACATTTTTAGCAGGATACTGGGTATATAAGAATTTTTCATAACAAATAAATTGGTATGAAGAAAATATTTTCCACATTAAAAAATAAATAAAAACTCTGAACCGCATATATTAATATTTTTTTTAATTAAATTAATTAGCTAAATTCAATGAAAGATTTTCGGATAATCTGCAAATGAATTTCGCTCGTTATATAAACTATTTTAAAAAGTATTTTCTTGAGATATTTTATTTTGCTGAAAAACAAAGGCAGACAATTTTTTATCAAGACTTTGATAGAGCTCTGAAAAAAATTATTGTTTAAAGAGAATATTTTGTCAGTTTTTAGTTTAGGGATACTCTGTACCCTATAATTATTACAAATTATACAAAATTTTAATGTTTATATTAATAAAAAATTGCTAGTCTGAACACGCTGTTATTTTAATATTGATAAATTACGTAGACAACTTTTTTATGAAGAAAAACATCGAAATCGAATCGAATTTATGCAAAGTTTCATTAGAAGCACAAAAACAACAACAAAGCATTATTTTCATTATTGTTTTTTTACATGCAGTTTGACAGCTGTATCAAACAAAAATAATTTTGAAATTTATTTTAATAAAAATATATATAATATACATACATCGTTAAAGATATAACAGCTTATATTAGATGAATCATAAAAACATTATATGGTCAAGTTTGACACTAAATGAAATGCAGCAACGACACTCATTTGTTGTTGTTACTACAAAACAATAGCTGTCAACTAGTGTGAACCTGTACACAGAATTTATACAATTTTAAAAATTACATTGTAATAAAAATTATATTTGACAAATTATATTTCACATTCATTTGATAAAAAAATACCATGAGTAAAATTTATGTACATATAATCAATTTCAGCGTTTTTTTTATTATTATTTAAATGTCTAATTAGATACACAGAGAATAAGGTTTTGTTATGACAACAGAATTTTTCGCTAAACGAATTTGCATGGTTGCACCAACTATTACAAAAGTCAATTGCAGTTACTAAATATATCAGTTCGTAGAATTAAAAAATTGGCAGGAATATCCTTTTTTAGAACCATAATTCAGTGGGGATGATAAAATTAACAATAGAAGTAAAAGAAATATGTAAAAAAAAATTGGTTCTTACAATCGAAATATTCGAGTGGAATGAAAATAAAATTCAGCCTCAAATATACGTTTTTATATTAAAAAAATTTTTTTTTTATAAAATAACAAACACACACACAAAGGAAAAATATCTTAAGCTGGCAACTGCACATTTCTGGAAACAATGCAATTCCTTCTCCTCAACTAAGATTTCTGAAAGGAAGGAATATATTGCCATTAATAAAAGGTTGCTTGTTATAGTGCTATTCTCGAATTCATAACAATTGTCAGTCATGTGCTTTTATGGATATGACAACCATCACCAAAACTTTATACAAAAAAATACTTTTTTTTCAAAAGTCTAAAAATTTGTTTTATTATCACAATAAATTCAGAATAGCCCTATTAGACACTTTACTTAGACACTTTACAAAAGCCAATTCCTTTTTTCTCTATAAGTATTATTTTGCTTCCAAATGACAAATGATATTAAATTCCTTTTATTTTTTGTTCGTTTTTTGGTTTATTTAATTTTTTAAGCAATTTTTATTTTCTTAAAAAAATTTTAGAAATCTTTAGTATTGACATTTCTAAAAATATTATAAAAATAAAAATTGCTTAAAAAATTTAATAAACCAAAACAAAAAACGAACAAATAAAATAATAAAAGGAATTTTACATCATTTATATCATTAACAATTTTTTCATTTGTAGCAACCGAATTAGATAATAAATATTTCCAATAAATTATTAATTGTTATAACTAAATATTCAATACTAGTTTAGCATAACTATTACCGAACGACTTATTGGTTGCCACAATTAAAATATTCGATACAAAACCGATTATAAAAATACTAAATATGTTTACCGCTCCTGAAATGTTCTTTTAATTTTAAAAAAGATCATGAATCGGTTGTATTAACCAATTAAATTGTAATAGGAACAGAAATATTATTACCTTCTTATGTAATGATTAATCTAATAGAAAATTGGTACATTTTATAAAATGAATATGGTTTTAAAGACCATTTTTTTTTCTGTGTAGACATATTTGAAAAACTAAACAACTTTTGTAAAAAAAATTAAATAAAAAAATCTAAACTTCTTTTATAAACTTGACAATTTTATAACGCAATGCTAAAAACCCATAAAAATTAAAAAAAAACTACATATTAACTTTACTTAGACGTGAGAATATTAAAACACCCATGAATTTTAACATAACTTTTATGCTACTTTTTTTTATTTATTTAAATTTAAAATTTTTAATGTTTATAATTAACGAAGCGTGACTTAGGTAAAAAAAAAAAATTCATGTACAATATAAATTTATTTAGGACTCGGTAAAATGATATTATTACAAATTATAATAGAACTACCATAATGTAACCGTACATTTTCATAAGAAACAAAATTTCAATACGCATAATTACAATCTAAACAAACTCGTACAGTATGTAATAAAAAGAAAGCTTCTCTTTTTATCTAGTCAAATTTTAGTGATTAAAACCATAAATGTTTTCATGTGCGTTTAAAACAAAACAACCAAACATTTTCAAAATAACAAAAGACTATAAAAATGGGGTGTTCGTTCTTTTTTTTTTTTTATTATTTTAGCAAATACTTAAAACGTGTTTAAAATTTTAACAATATATTTTAAGTATTTTATTTGTATTTGTTTTAAAACAACAGATGTTCTTAAAGACTTTCTAACCATAATTGGGTGTGGACTTACAAAAAAAAAAAAAAAAGCTTCTCTTCTGTTGTACAATAATAATACATAACAACAAACTTATCTTTATCGGCAACAATAACAAACAACAACAACAGCAGCAGCAGCATATTGTATTAATTAACTATGCATTTCATTTTCATTTATAAGTACAAAATAATGGTTTCAGTGACCGCCAATTAATATATATATGGGTATATCTTTAATAAAAAAAATGTATGAATGAAAATTTCGTTGTTGCCTTTTCGCCCTCCACTATTTTAAATGCGGTTTTCGTAGAAATAAATAACGAATTGTGAATATTTATGATGAAAACAAGATCACAAGTATTATTGGGTAGATTTTATATAGAAGAATAATAGTATTAGTCATAAATTAAGTATTATTTTCTTTTTATTATGTTTTTTTTTTTTGGAAATTATTAGGGAGTTACTGAAATATATTTGTTGTCGACAAAATTTAAGGTTAAATTTATTAACATCTAGGCAGACAGGAATATGAGTTATGTTAAACATAATAAATCTTTAATTGTTTTTAATTAAATAATTATTTTTATAAATACATACATATGATATGTACAAATGTATTTATATATGATTATTTTTTGTTGATATAAGATTTATGTATAAAGTATGTAAACGAAATAAATTTTACAATTTCAAATGCAAATATTTAAGTACTTATGGCGGTAAATACCTAAAAAATGATGTATTTTTATGAAATATCGAAGAATACAGAAAATGCTTATAATTTTTGTTTAAAATTCTCAGACGCTGAATAAAAACAAAAATTTAAAAAATTTAGAAATAAAGTTTTGGTCACATTTTCACACTATTTCTTAAGAACTTTTGTAAAAGTTCACAATTTTCTTACATTTTACATGTCTTTTTGACACTATGTCAACTTTGGATGTAAACTTTTTTAACTGGTTTTGATTCTTATTTATTTATTCATCATTTATTTTATCATAACCTTTTTCCCGATTAACTTTTTAATACCAAATCTAGACGGAGTGTTAATCAACTCCCCAGCAAAAAAACGTGGAAGTTCTTCAAAAAGAGAACATTTTCACAACTTCAAAAGTGGAACAAAGTGCATATTTTAAACGTTTTTGGAAGTTCTTAATAATTACTTCCAAAAAAGGGAAAATAAATGAATTTTTAGCGGAAATAATTTGTAATAATTTCTAATAAAATATAAATTTTAAAGCATTTTTATTATTATTTAATAGGGCAAAAGTAGTTTTTATTAAAAAATTTTATAAACATTGTTTTAAGGGAAGTACTTCAAAATGAANNNTTCTTTTTTTGCTGGGGCACTGGTCTCAGTTCAGTACTTATTTTAGTTTATTTCACATTAGAGACAGAAGTTTATAGATTACATGGTCGTTCGTATCATTTGATGTAACCATGGCATTTACCTCAAGCACAAATTATCAACGACCAAGTTGGTGTCCAGAACCGAAAAAATTGCTCAAATTAATTTTGGTCTATTGTGATATTTTGACCACGGCCAATTTTTAAGAAGTTAGTTATTTATAAACTGTGTTGGATCGTAAATCAAAGGAGGATGTATATTGAGTAAATGACTGAAGGCGCGCCTTCGCATCAGATCAGACATAAACAGCTTTTCAAATGTATCTTTTGGACATTATTCTTAGTTCGGAATTCAGGAAATTATCTATAATTCTATTCTATATCAATATTGTTTACAGCGACTGTGAATATTTACGTTTTAACATACAATTTGTGAAAAAACATGGTTTTCTCACGTTACCTCGCGGCGGATCAACACCGGCAGCATATTTGCTTGGACATGTTGTATTTAAAAGAAAATCATTTCCAAAAATTGTTTTCGCACTGGTCTTTGCAGCTACTGAGGCTCTATTAAGAGATAGTCAGTTTCATTAGGAACACTTCATCATTGGCTAGACGCTGCAAAGCCTAGAAAGCTCGCGTATCAACCGGCATCTATACAGACTCATCTTGAGCGTATAAAATCTACGGGTCACGGCTCAGCATATAGGGTATCATGATGGGCGCCGAAATTATGGTGGCGGTAACATACGAATACATGAGACAGCATCTGTTCGAGGTGTTTTAAGTATGGATATCTCCTCGTCTCAACTTCGTTATCTCATTGCACTTTCATTACTCCTATCGAAACGAAACATTTGATTTAATATATCAATCTAGGAAGTGATAGAGAGTTACATGCCTTACACATGATTGTGTCTCCGTGATACTTAACAATTGAAGAAGCACTTTATTCGGAGCGTGTTGTAAATGCAGTTAACTAGCCAGGCCCTGTTATGTCTGGTATGTTTTCATTTTCACTCCTTTATGAAAAAACTGTCTTTTTCATTTGCTCTAAAATTTTATTGTTATTATAAACGATGATCATTTTTTTTAACTCATAATTTTCCAGTATTGAACAAAGAATCTGAACATGAGGCTGCACTATTGAAGATAATTGAGACTATAATCCGTATATATTCATTATTTTAATGTAAGGTGTCTGATCGTATTAGGCCAGACAATTGTTAATCCTTCGTGTTTTATTTCATGTTACATCGCTCCTGTCTATGTATGATTCGATGCGTTAACATGCGTACAGGAGTCTTTCATTGCAGTGTTAGAATACTTTATATATAAGATTGAATTGTTTTATAAGTAATTAGATTACTTAATGTCTGATTAACTTGCAAACTAGCAGAAAAAAAAGAGAGAATGAAAAAAATTACAAGGACAAACAGATATTATCAACGTCCTTGACGAAAAAAATCTTCTTTATTTATATTGATATTAACAGACAATATTAACTTGAAATTGTGTTCATCACAAGATAATCTAATGTAAGACAAAGTGAAGTCAAATGATTTAAAAATCCTTTAATAAAATTGCTCGCACTTATATGAATATCGTATTCTTGGATAAGACATGCATTTTCCCTTAGTATTATTGAAGACATAAATGAATAGATTCATTATGACTAAATAAATAAAGTAACTTACATGATAAAACACATAAAGAGATACCATATGATAAATAAATTAAGAATAGTAAAACAAATGTAAGAGCGCAAAATAATTCCAAACCAATAATGTTATGAGTATAATTATTTTTTTGCGTATGCTTAATGTTAATTGTCTTCGTCTTTAGAGGTCATGTTCCGACGTAGTCGGGTTGCGCGCTAATAATAGAAGACCATAACTGCTTATGTCATTAATAGTGAGGATATATGTATATATAGGCAGAATCCATATAAAATTAAATGACAAACTATGTAGCCATTTCATGGATAGATTTATCAATAATATCTCGTGAGTAAGAGTCTAGTACATATAGGTGAGAGGATGATGTCTATAAGCTGTAAGAGAGAGAAAAAAACTGCTTATGTATTGCGCTATCGAGCGAGAGTGGTGCCCTTTGCGCGTGTTCCCACTCAGCAGGATGCGGCCCGACACGATGCGCGGCTCCGAGTCACATCTGCACGGTCATGTATAAAGTTACAAGTCGATATACCTTATCTTTAATATGCTGCTATTTCTCTTTATTATCAAGGAAATATACTTGTAACCCCCTCTATTTCGTATATGTTACAGTTGCTCTCACATGGTCGCCTCTATATGTTTTTTTTTTTACTTTTTTGTTCCCTATTACATAGAGATCTTCAACAGGAATTACCAAGAAAATTTAACAAAAGCAGTATCGAAGATCGAAGGCTAAAAGAGGTAAAACGTATGCCATAACCAATTAATTTCATTAAAAAATTGACACAATAAAAATGTTCAAGAGTTTATAATGAATCAGAAATATCGTGCATACTTGACAAGGTGTTTGTCCATTTGACATTTGCTATAACAGGAAGACGGGATATCCGAGAAACAAAAATGGATGTTACTAATATTTAAAAATTTGTTTAACCACATTTGAGACATAAATGCTATCGTTTGTTATCTTTTTGCGTCTTAGTCATTTGCTATACAGAAAGCAGAGTATGATTCCCAATATAGGACAAACAAGGTTATCTGAAAAATTCAAGCCTGTCTGGAATATTTTGCCTGGATCGGATATGGTGCAATTCAAGAGACATATTCAAAAAATAGTTTTATACAAGGAAAATATCTGAGTTCAGAAAAAAAATTACAAAATATTTCAAATAAAATAACGTTTGACTGGAATTTAAATTTCCCTTTGTTGCTGGAGAAACGGCTATTAGAATTTAAGTATACTACAAGTTTTAATTCAAGGCTTGAAATACATTTTGTTCTTCAAGCTTGAAAGACGCAGTAAAAAATGCATTATTGGGTATCAGAGACGGAAAATTTCTCGATTGAAAGTTAAACAAATAACCTTTTTTATATTTTAATTACATAATGATATTTGCTTTGTACTGCATGAGTTAGCGGTAATTTTTTGGACAGGAACCAGACTTCAGATGTAGACAATTATGTTATATCCAAATGATAAAAATGGTATTTAATATATAAAGTCAAATTTTTTTAACACAAATTAGGAGTTTTGTGGTTTGCCCTTTTTGACAATATAGTGATGATTTATTTCTATTCTGTTATAGAATAAATAGTATCATATATTGTCTGTTCCAAAACAATAACACTTCTCACATTGATCACACCATAAAAAACCAATTCATATTTTTTTAATTAAACAAATAAATAGAATCCATTTATAAATTTCAAACTATCAGCGTTGAAGCAAACAAAAAAATAAAATATTTTAAATTACAAAAACAAAATATATAAAAAAATACATTTTCAAAAAAAAAAAAAAAAAACACTAAAAACTCTATTCCCTTTTTGTTAAAAAAAATCGTTACTTCTACAACACAAAGATAAGACAATTTTTCCCAGACAATTTTAAAAATTAAATGACAAGTGATATCATAAATTATATTAAAAAAAAACAAAGGCCCACCTTTGAAAAAGGACCATTTTTTAGCCTTTCAACCTGTTTACTTTTGACTAAAATACATTAAATGAGTTTTCAATAAACAAGTTGAAACCAACCATAACATTTAGTATTATTTTCATATATTTGATTGGTAACAGAGTAGATAATAATTTATTACTTTAAGGGATAGTTTTTTTTTCCACTTTTTTAGAGACAATAAAATGCCTCAATAACGTGTGTATTGTTAACCATAACAACAAAAACTAAATGATCTTTTTTTTGTTATTAGTTTTCCCAAAAAAAAAAAAACAAAAAAAATAGGTAACAGAAATATGTTTAATGTATTGTTACAAACTTAAATAGTTTTATTTAGTTTTTCTTTTCTTTTTTGTTGTATTTTTGGTGGCTCCAAAAAAGGTGATAAACTGACATTTGTTTAAGTGGTTGAGTTCACTCAGTGGAACCATTTTCGTCTATAGAACACAACAGGTAACATAATTTTACATAAATAAATAAATAGATTTAATAACCACCAAACACTTTTTCATTTATGAGAAAACGCCATTTTTTATTTTATGAAATTTAAATTTTAAACCCTTATTTCTTTACACATTTAAAAAAAAACGTATTTTCCTTAGTGAAGAAAAAATACCACCACATTTCTAGTTTGTTTTTTTTTTTTAAAGCTGTAGCAACCAATCACCATCATTGTCGTCGTCATCGTCATCACCGTCATCACCGTAAATCGTTATAACGTTAATATAATTGTCTCTACAATTTTGTGATTTTTTTGTTGCTTTAGTTTAGTTTTTTTGCTGGTTGTATACATATATTTTTCCTTTAGGTTTTTTGTATATCCTGTTTATGATGTTTTTCAGACAACAACAACAACAAAAACCCCAATATTTAATGTCTATGTATATGTGTTTATTATGGAACGAGTTGTTGTCGTCTACCAGTTCTTTACTAATTTCCTGTAATTTTGCACGCATTTCTTAATTTTTGTTTGTTGTATTTCTTTTACTTTTTTTGTTTTGTTTTGTTTTGTTTCACTGTAAACGAACACATTTACATGACATGCAAAATTGTTTGCTGTAATATTATGTTGCTTTATATCCTTTAGTTTTTTTCCTTTCTTCTTCTTTTTTCCAGCAATCAATGAACTCTTACTCCTGTTTAGTAAACAACATTGTTTAGGTGTTCAATTTTATTTAACACATTGATATCGGTAGAATTTTGCACAACATAAACTCATAACATTTGTTTAATACCGACATGGCAATTGTCGACGATGACTTTATGTTGATAATGATTGTAATTATTTGTAGAAAAAAGGGTCTGGTTTAAATTCCTTTCTTATGTATATTAGAGTTATGTCTATCAAATAATATTTCTAATATGAATCATCATTATAAAAAGGGTTAAGAAAATTGCATTCTAATAAGTTTACCTCATGACGAATGTCAAGAAGTAGTTATACGTGTTTAAATGTAATAAAAAATAAATTTGCTTAGTTAAAAAACTGAAACTGATGGTGTTTTTTATTATAGTTATAGGTAAGCTATTTTATTAGTTAACTGAAAAGTTTTTATTAAAGATTTTATACTTTTTTGCGGGGTGTCTAGACTAGACAATTTTTTTCGAATTAAAAGTCAAATATAAGACTTTATTTGTAAAAAAAAACGTCTACAGAAATTCAAGACAAGACAATTTTTTTAAAAAAATCAAATGTCAAATTGTCATTTCTTTATTATCTAATTAAAACAAAAAAAAACTTAATTATAATGTCAAAACAAAATTGTTAACTCTCTCGTAATGATAATTTTTCCTAGGTAATGATTTATTGATAATTTTTAAATATTTTCTCATAAATCGCGAATTGACATAAATTTCCTAAGGAACTTTAATCCGCAAAAAGTACGGCTAAAGTATGATTAATGTACCGACAATAAATAGTAGTGTTATTCTATATGATCGTGTATTAGAAAGAAATAAACGATTATCGGGATTAGTCATGTGCTTTTGTGGATCATCAATAATTTATACAAACAATTTTTATTGCCAAAATTTGTTATATAATTTTTTATACCCACAATAAATTCAATTGCGGCAAGAAAAATTGCTGAAAAATTTTTGAACACAATTTGTCTATTTACATTATAAATTTAGGATTTTTGGGATATTGGGAATATGATGCAACATTTTTCTACAAGACTTTATCATAGGAGTAAAGTACTTATCTTCGTCTTCTGCTGTAAGTGATCAAGAAGCTCTAAAATAGAACTTGAAACGCCAGACCACACATAAAATATCGAATTTTTTAAATTATTTATTTGTTATTTTAAATAGTTTTTGTCTGCATAGTAAAATAAAATTATTCTTAAGATAAACTCAGAATAATCAAATATTTGACTAAAATGACGTAACCACTATATAAAACACTTACTAATTTCTCAATTTTATTGGGGAAAAAATTTTGACGCTGTTTTCACTTACAAATCATTTGCAAGATCAAACAACTCCAAACTATTTTTTATAAAACTAATTTGGTCAAATATTTGATAAATGTGAAAATAGCTTTAGGAATATAATCGAAATACGGACTTTTTAGAAAAAGTTTCCTTGTATTGTTTACTACTACTATATATATTTGCTTATAAACAAAATAATAATTATGTCTTATGATAATTTAAAATAAAGAGCAAATTGTTTATTCAGACAAAATTTTTAATATTTATTTTTTATAAATTAAAAACTTTTTTATAAATAAGGAAATAGAATTTAACATAGATATGAAGTTTACGTCGAATAAAGTCGATTGTCAAATAAGCCTAAGTCTAAGAATGTGTAAAAAATTTCATTTAAAATAAAAACAATTGTAGCACTTGTGCATTTTTTGAGTTTTTATTTTTTTTCAAATGAGTTTTTTCGAGCTTCATATCTATATCAATAATCTATGACAGTGATTCCGATTTCAATGAAATTCATTACAAGCCTTGACCATTAAAAGTGTTTCCAAACCATGAAATTTCAGATCCATGTCTGTCCGGAAATATAACGGTTAAAAAAAAAAAACTAAAAATTCTAAAAACTTCAGAAATTAATATTTATTTAACTTCTAACAAGATCTACTATATATAGTTATAACATGGTAGATTCCAGGACATTACCTTAAAATTATATATAAGGAGTTACTTTAGATCAAAAGTTCAAAGGTCAAAATAATACTTACAAGAAATAAACGATATTTTTAAAATGCTAAAAAAGATTATATGATATTAATATAACTCTTCTTCATGTGTACTTTTTAAGGATTCTAAAATTCCTTGTTCTGAGATATTAAGCTTTGATCTTTATATTATTATAATTTTGATTTTTGAACTTTCGAAGTATATAAATGTTTCACTTGTCCTTTTTGATTTTTGAAACGTAATATTTTTGGACCGGAAGGATTATTTACTCAGAAAAATGTTGATTTCATTGTAACATTTGAATCGGAGATATCAAATCGGAAAATGTCAGTTTAATATGCAACTACTAATGAATAAAACAGTATAAAAACTTTTTCAAATATGTTTCAATGTTTCCTTTTTTCTAATTTCGTTTAGGTTTTATAAGTTTTAATTTGTTATTATTATTTTCATAATTATACAAATGATAAAATTTTCTTTATGTCACATAATAAAATTCTAAGATCTAATATTTGTAATATAAGAAGATCTTATTTTAATTATAAAATAATTGAATTACAAAAAAAAAAAAAAATTCAATTGAAATCGACTCTACTCTATTTACAAGTTTAAGCGTATATTTTTTCATGTTCAGTCGTCAATCATTCAGGGAGAAATAAGTCACGTTCCTAATGATTCATAAACATCATGATGCAGTAGACTACAAACATGCATTCCATACATATTAAATACTTAACATTATTATATATAAAAAAAGAAAAAAAACAACTTCAATTACTTAATGAAATGTCACTTAAAATTCAACATAGACAGTTTCGATTCTTTTTTTTTTTCTACTTTCTACTTTACTGTACTAAAGATCATCAAGAGGAGGGGAGCTGATTAAAGGGTTTTACAACCAGCATGATTTTGTTTTTTCTTAAATAATAAAAACATTTAGATGCTATAAATGTCTATATAAAAAATTATATTATATTTAAATTTAAAGTCTTCTTTGTAGATATTATTTTAATTAAGTACAATCTTGACATTATTTTTAAATTAAAGTTTTAGAATTTGTTTAGTTTAAATGATTTCATGTACATATATAACCAAAGAAAGTAATTAATGTTTAGGCAGTAATGTTTTGTTTAAACAATATTCTTTTGCACCCGCATTTTTTATATCCCTTATACACGCATACACACATACAATATTGGTTGTTGTTTTTTTTTTGGATATGTAAGTTACAAAGATTTTTGTTTAATTTCTAGTTACACCCTGCGGACAAAATAGCAACAATATGCATTCAATATACCCATAGGGTACTTAAGTAATGAGAGCATTTTTCAAAAAAAAAAAAGAAAGAAATTGTTTAAAAGTTATTGAACTGTGCATATTTTACCTATAACAATAAATTAATTACACAGGAGGATCAATATTACAAAGCAATTGAATTGAAAATAATAATAAAAATAGAAGAGGGTTTTTCTTTTCTTTTTGCATTAAACACACAATTAAGGGTAACAGGATTTTGTGCATAGAAATAGATCAAAATAGTTAACATTAATTAAAGTATTTGTTTATATATAATAATGTTTACTTTAGTTGTAGTAATGTTTATACGACAGCTGTTTGTAATATAAAATAATTTGCAAACATTTAACACACTGTTGGTAAATTAGTAAATTGCTTACATAAATGTAGATAAGGGAAAAACAAATTGCATGAAAGTTATAAGTCTTGCATTAACTCAGGATTTATGAAACTATTTTTTTATTGTTGATTTGCAAAAAGGACCCATAATTATATATGTCTTATCTATATCTAAAAAAATTTGATTGTAACTTTCAATAGTTCTATAAAATCTATTTTTTGTTCTTTAACTTTTGATCCCCCCCTCGTACGCATACTACTATACATAATTTTTGCAAACATCTTTTCGCTTCAATTGTTTAACTTGTGCACTTTTTGTATTCCTTATCATATCATAATATTCCCTATTCTCCACTATGGTACTTTAATATACATACATATATGAAGTGCATATTTTATGCACGTTTCACATTTACAAACACACACTCATGTAAGAGTAATGATAATTATAACGCTGGCAACTCTGCGTTACCGATTTTATTCTTTTTTGTTTTTTGTCTTTTTTATAATAGTTAATACACTTCCGGTTTTTGGGGTATATTAAAATATCAAGAGTTAGAGAGAGGGAGAAAATAAGAAAAACTTTAGGTTATGAACTCGTTGGTTTTTGTTGTTTGTTATTATTTCATAAATATAATGAATATAACCTTATTTCAAGTATCATATCATATAGTACATACAACATTTTATATAAATAACAAGAAAAGAACTCGTTATACTCTTATTAAAATATACTTGCTTGTATGTATGTACATATGTATATGTATGAATGTAGTATGCATAACGGTAAATTTATGTTTTGTTTTATTTTTTTACATTCTAAAAAATTTCTATAGAATTTTTTTTATAAACATTTTAATATTTAAACTCTTGAAATAAGAGTACGTTCCACTACTTATCCAAATATACACACGACATACATATGTACATATATAAATTACATACACATGTACATATTTTATGTAATAGTTTAATTTAACCTGTACAACGTTGCCAATTTAATTCAGGTCTAGGTTATTTTTAGTGATTTATAGCCAGTTGACACGGCGTATTAAAATGGTGACAATTTTCGTTGCTGAGAATAATTCAATTTCATATTATAGTTGAAAATACTGAGATCTGTTATAAAGCACTTTCAAATGCATTCACGTGAAAACAGAATGAAAGCAAATAATTTCTTTCCGATAACATAAAAATTAATACAAAATTTTCATAAATTTTAATCTAAATTCTTAAAATATAAATAAAACATAATTAAAAACAAGTGAAATATAAAATTTCTACTAGAAATTTATTAACTTTAAGCTGTGATAAATATATGTATATATTTGCCTTTTAAAATAGTGCAGGCAAGCATTTAAAATTAAATAAGCCGTTTACAAACTTTCAACTCATAAATTTCCTTATTAAAGACCCTAAGGTTTTTTTGTTTTTACTACATATTTGTGAAACTCAGCAAAAATATATATACATAGGAGTAAAAGAAAATATTAGCAAATTATGGTAGGTAACTCCCCAAACCATTAGTTAAATTGCATATTTATTTCTATGATGCAGCTGTTTTCACAGCAGGCTCATTCATCTTTTGCGTTTCCCTTTTTATGGTTTTTCTGCTGTTTTTGCACAATAATATATACTTACACTAGTACTAAGTATGAGTAGTAGTACCTACTACTAAGTACAACAATAATATTTTTTTTTGTTGCATTTAAAAGAGCATAGTATAAAGAGTACTTTCATAAATTTTCCTGAAAGATGCAATGAACTAAAAGGTCATTAACGTTATTATTGTTGTTGAAAAAATTGAAGGTTTTCTCTCCCTCTCTCTCTCTCTCTCTCTAATATTCAACAATTAAAATGCATAATAAAAACCAACAAAACAGATCATAATAAAATAAATTGATTTTTGACATAAAATGTTTTACCCTTATGGATAATAAACACATAAAATTAATGTTCAGTAACAGGATATTGTAAAACAATTATATAAATTCTAACAGGGGTTTTAAACGCATAATAGTTCCTGGTGAGATTTAAACCACTGAATGGCAAGTTGTTGTGGAAACTCAATAAATATAAAATTGAATAAAAACCTAACAACACTTGACCACATAACAAATTTAGTTGTAATTTATTTCAATGACTTTTTCTTTTTTGTCTTTTCATGTGTAAGAAATATTTATAGGGGAATTGTATAATATAATAAAATTGACTCTAACCTATTAAACTTAACCTCAACTATTATTTTTTTTTTTTATTTTTAAACACTTGCTTATAATTTATTTTCTCTTTTTCCTCATACAGATAGCGCTACCTATGTGGGCAACATTTTGAAAATAAAATCTGTTAAAAAAGAAGATCGTGGTACTTACTATTGTGTTGCTGATAATGGTGTCTCTGTGGGCGATCGTCGTAATATCAATTTGGAAGTTGAATTTGCTCCAGTGATTACTGTACCCCGTCCTCGCTTGGGACAGGCTTTACAATATGACATGGATTTGGAGTGCCATATTGAAGCCTACCCACCACCAGCCATTGTCTGGCTTAAGGATGATATTCAATTGTCAAACAACCAACATTATAGCATTTCTCATTTCGCCACTGCCGATGAATATACCGATTCTACATTACGTGTCATTACCATTGAAAAACGTCAATATGGTGATTATGTCTGCAAGGCTGTAAATAAATTGGGTGAAGCTCAAGCTCGTGTTAATCTCTTTGAGACAGTTATACCAGTATGTCCTCCTGCCTGTGGTCAGGCGTACTATGGTGATGCTGAACGTGTAGCTGCCACCTCATTGGCAACATTGGCCATTCTATTAACAGCTCTATACGCTAGATAAACAGCTTTTGCCCTACCTGCAAGTAAAGCCAGTGATTTAAATGTTAAATAATGCTTTAACATGCAAATAAAACCGATAGACAAAAACATTAAAAAGGAAAATAACAATTCCATAACAACAAAGTGATTAAAATTAAAAGCTTAATATTTAAATTTTATTTAAACGTTCCCTATTTGATAAAAATTTTTTATTAAAACTTGAAAACATTCCAAAAATATTTTTTTTCCAAATACAAAACAATTTAGGATTATTTTTCTATTTGCATTCGTCCATTTCTTTTATTAAGTTAAAAAATAAAAAAAAAAACAAGTTTTTAATCAAATAAAAACGAGTTATTAACCCTTAACCCGTCCGTTAATGTATACAAAATCATTTTTAATAAATGGACCCACCATTTCTCTAAGGTTAACGTATCTGGCAAGAATTTTTGTCCTTAAAAAAACAAACTTCATTTAAAACTTTACATTACAATCAATACCTATCACAATATAAATTATTATTTAAAAAAAAAACATAAACTTTAATAACAATTAACTAAAAACTTGAAAATATTTTATATTTATTAAATAATTTATAAAATATTTTCATTTCGAATTATTATTATTATTTTTTAAATACTTTCTTTACATAAGAAACTTGTACTGTAAATTTACATTTTTTTCAATTAATAAATAAAAAATAAAAAAAAAATCATGTCAATTTCTTGTATCTGATATATTCTCCCCTCTCATTTGTAGTTTTAAGTACAAAACCGTAAACAAAAAAAATATTCTATAAAATTATTTCTTTTAAATATAAAAAAAATATAATAAAAACAATATTTTAAATAAAACTAAATGTATATGTATGTGTAGTTTTTATATAAAATTATAAAAATAAAATATTAATTAAAAATTAAGTCGTAAGTTGATTAAAAAAAATAAAAACTTTTGAGACCCATAACAATTTATTGAAGCTGGGTGTAAATATAACTAAAAGAAAAGAAAAAAAAAAAACAATTTTTGAAATAAAATAAAATAAAATAAAATGTGTATGCCTCAATTTTATACAAAAATTATTTTAAATAAAACTAAAAAATATTAAAATCAAAACTATGAAATTTTATTTTTGAGGGTTAAAAAACCAGCTTGGAACGAAGGTTTGTAAGATTAAATTCTTATATTTAAATCTTATTAAATTTGATGTGTTTGTCACTCCTTTGAAGGATTTAATGAGATAAAAATATGTTCATCCAATTTAGAAGATTTGAATTAACGAAACTTCTTTATAATTAGAATAATTACTATACATTTCTTCAGAATTAAAATTTAATCTATCGTGATTTCTCCAACGCCTTTGTAGCTTTTTAAATATTTTTATTTTAAAAATGTATAAAAGCTCTGCGTTTTTAAGTGTATAATTTATTTAGAGGTTTGGATCAAACCTCTTTATTTCATAATCCTTTTTCACCTAAATAAGAAAAATCTTCTTATATGGTCAATATGGTTATAGAATAAAATATAAAAATTTGACTCGAAATAAATTCAACACATTTTTGCGCACATTTTGAGCCAAATTGATAGGAAAGTATTTTGAATTTAAATATGAATCACAAAATGTCGAGAAAGTATGTAAAATAAAAAAAAGGATTATTTTGTACAGAAGTTGTAACTAACATCGTGATTTCACAGAAAATTTTAATTAAATAAAATATTCTATATAAAAAATTATCTATGCGTTTGGTGCGTGTACTTTTTTTAACAATCGCGAAAAATTAATACAATAGGGCCTCGATCCGGGAAAGAAAATTTGTAATTGTTTTCTTTTTTTCCATCTATTTAATATTTTTTTATCGATTAACCGTGATTTACATTATCGAGAATTCAAAATATGTTTTTTTCGATTGGTTTTAACAATTAAACACAATGTGAA
>MINK01176698.1:8001-24230 GCA_001735545.1 Phormia regina | reverse complement strand
CCGGGAGGACATTTGTATGGGGGCTAGGTGAAATAATGAACCGATCATAACCAATTTCATATATTGGCGCTGTCGTAATATAACATGGAGAAAGTTTTATCACGACAAACGTCAAATTTTTGTTAATTTTTTGTCTCCCTCAGTTATAGAAGAGAACTTATGTCATAATAGTAATAGTAAAATAAAAAGTACCCAACAACAATCAATATTACGTCATTCACCAAGCAATGTCAAGACAAATTTGTCAGTTGACAATTTTTTTTTTTTTGGCAAATTTTTGTTTGAGTTGCACATAATTTTTATCTCCGTCAATTATAGGGGAAAACTTATATTACAGTAAATCATATAAAAAGTACCAACAACAATCAAGATGGCGTCTTTTACCAAGCATTATTATGACAAAGTTGTCAGAGCTTGAGCGGTAACAATTTTCTTTAAACGCTGAAAAATTCAGTCTACATTAGACAAATCTTTATCATGATAAAATTTTTACGTTTGTCTTGATAAAAATTTGACTAATGTAGACTCAAAGTTAAGGATGCAATTATACTTTTTCAAAAAAAGTAACCGATTACTTATGAGTTTGTCAGATTTCGAAATGAAATATAAATTTTTTTATGAAAAAAAACCGGTTACTTACAAAAAATAATAATAAAAGTTTACACCAACATTTTTATATAATTAGTTATTAAATAATATTTTAAAAACTGATAAAATTTATTCAATTATAAATTTATTTAACAAAATTTTTATAAAATTAAACGGTTACTTAATAAAAAAATGTCTCTTAATTTATTAATTTATTATAAATACAAGATATTTTAGTGGTATTTAAAAGTATATATAATTTACATGTTACTGCTAATTTTTTTAATGGTTACTCAAAAAAGTAACCGGTTACTTTTTGTTAAAAACTACAAATTATTATTTATTTTGTAGTTTAAGGCTTTATTTTTTAAAATTAAATTAATTTTCAATATTTTTTATTAATATTTTTTTTAAATTAAACAAACTTTGTCTTAAAATAACTGGTTACTTTTCCATAAAATTTAATTTTTTAATAAAAAAATTTCAATAAATATATAAGATAGTTCTCTAAAGTTAAATATTATGTAAAATTTTCAAATTACATACAGTTTTACCATGATTACTCAAAAAAGTAATCGATTACTTTTTGCTAAAAAATTAAAATTTTTCATTTATTACAAATTTTTTAGTCCTTAATTATAATTTTATTAACAATTTGATACTTTTTCCAAAAAAGTAACCAATTACTTTCTTTTAAATTTGATTTTTTTCCTTAAATTTTTGTACATTTTTTTACAATTAGTTTCGAAAATTTATTTAACGCTTCTCAAAGAGTTAAATTTACGTGATTTTTCTTATATATTTGCAAATATCTAAAAACCCCCTTATTGAAAACTTTATAGCACACAATTTATGACTAATAGCCTTATCTAGACAAATTATTAATTTGTTTTTATGAGCAGCGAGGAATACTCTCTATTATAAAAATAACAATATACAAATCATATATATATTTATTTCTAAAATCATTGATTTTACTCTCCAAAATAATAATGATTTGACTATTTAAAATAATTTCTATAAAAATTATTCTAAATGAGTGTGTCGTTGACGTCTCCTTAAAAAGCCATGTGCCTGCCATAATGCCAGGCGGTTGAACAAAGCTTTTATCTTTGCTTTTAATAATTTTCAATATTATCTGACGCCCTATGAAAATACTACAACAATATTTAAAACATGGAAAATATATAAAAATTTATTAGTATTTGTAGTTGTGGTTGTTTATAATTTTTTTTTTGCAAACAGTTTATGTGTCGTTGTGTGTTGTTTTAGTTTGTTTACTTATTTTCTTTTTAATATTTTTTTTATTTTTATTTTTTTTTTTTTATAAAAACACTTTGATGACGATCAGTACCTAAACTCACCTCTGAGAATGCGGTGGTGGCAATTAATATTTTTATTTTTCTTATTTTAAGTATTATTAGTTTTAAACGCAGCACGACGACGATTATCTAAGTAACGATTAGTTTTTTCTTTTTATTATTGTGAAGCGGTGTTATGACGGTTAAAGAGGCGTATTTCTTTTATAATTATTTAAATAATTTATATGATTTTAATAAAGCAAATTTCTATGATTTTTTTTATTAATTAATATTTATCGTTAAATAATTGAACATTTTATTTTTTGTATCTGGTTTTCAATTAAAACTCAATATAAATGGTTATTTGTGAAATCATTGTTTAAGTGTGGTTGTGTATTTTTTTGTATAAAAACGAATACATATGACTTTTAAAACTAATTTAAAGGAAATATTGATTAGTGTGGGATAAAGCCATAACAAAGAAAAGTCATTTGAATATTCAACGAAAATAAAACGAATTATTTTACAAAATAAAAAAATACTAATAGCTGGCGAAAGAAAAATATAAGGTGAGTGAAATAAATATAAATAAATTGTAAATAAAATGATAAGCCAGGGTCATAAATTATTAAACAATTCCAGCTATTAATTCCAAATGTAAACAAACTTACTTGTTTGTTAACCTTTCTCTTATATAAATTATCCTATTCCCAGAATTTATATTACTCTCTCTCTCCAAATATTCCAAACTAATTAGTGAAAGTAAACAAACACTCATAAACAATTAAACACTTGTTTGTTTACATTTCTTCTCTTATTAATCATACTCCCAACCCAAGCTTTATTTACTTAAAAGCAAAAAATAACAACAAATTTACAAGGAAACACTCGTTTGTTTACATTTCTCCTTTTTTAATATCTCTACTCCCTATTTCCTTATTGCTCTCTCACAAAACAATAAATTGTAAACATTAAAAGTAAATAAATAGCCATCTACAATTAAACACATATTTCTTTACAGTTTTCTTTTAAAAATTATCCTACTCCCAGTTTCCTTCTCTCTCAAAATTGCAAAATGTAAACATTAAAAATAAGCAAACATCCACACACAATTAAACACATGTTTGTTTACATTTATTCTAAGTACCTCCACTTTCCATATTAATCTCTCTCAAAATGGCTACATTGTTTACAAATTAATATAAAGGACTCTCTGGAAAAAAGCAAAACAATAAATTAAAACAAAAACGGTAAACAATGATTTGATTTTGTTTACATTTTTTTTTAAACTTTCTCTAGCTTCTTAATTTAACTGTGCTCTCTATTTATATTAATTTAAAATATAAAAGAAGGACACTTTAATAAATTTAAGAAAAAAAAAAAACAAAGTGTTAAAGAAACACATAATAAACTACTTTTTTCTTTACACTTGCTTATCAATTTGTTGTTAAATTTAAAAAAAATATTCATTTCATTTTTACAGCACAATTTTTAATTGGCAATGTTAAACTATTATCTGTGTCAAGATAAGAGTATCAGATTTTAAAATACATACATACAAACATACGTACTTGTGTAAACAGTGGTGTCTATGTAGTGGATTTGCTGTAATAAAAAATATCTTTAATTACCTAATTAAATATAGAAAAATTTAGTTTATTATATTTAATTTAATATAATTAAAAAGTTTTTCTGTTTTTTTTTTTTTTTTTTTTTAAAANNTGTTTATTTAGTGTTTTTTATTGTTTTAAAAGTTGACTCCACTGTTAATAAAATATTATTAAAAATAAATATCTAAATTCCATATTAATAACGTCAATACTTGAAAAAAACCTCTAATGTCTACCACAAATTGAATGATAAATTAATACCCTATAAAATTTTTATAAATAAAAGTAACCGATTGTGTTTTTAAACAAATTTGTTTAAAAAAAAAGAAGATCATTATTTAATAAAATATATAATGTTTTAATTAAAAGAATTAAATATATCTTGACAAATATACAAAATTTAATATGTTTTCTTAAAAACTTACGATTACTTTTAAAAGTAAACGGTTATTTTTCACGAAAAAATTAACTGATTTAAAGGTAACATATATTTTTTTTTAATCAAATGAATAAATAAACTTCAATTAAACATTATATAACAAAGAAAAATATATTGAACCAAAATTCAAGATTTCTTTTTAAAAGTAACCGGTTATTTTCGAAAAAATTATCCATTAAAGGAAAAATAGTTTTTTTTTAACTTAAATTAGATTTATTATAACAAAGCAAAATATTTTTTTTAATAACACACGATTACTTTTTTCAAGTAATCGGTTACTTTTATTAAATAGTGATAAAGTTTATTAGAAAAATATTAAAATTAGTAAAACTCTAACAAATTCTGCTATAGAAAATAATAAACCAATTTTAATTAACAATTTTTAGTACTTTTTCAATATTAGCGACTACTTTTATAAGTAACCGGTTATTAAAAAAAATAATAAAAAGAATTTAATTAAAAACGAAAGGAAAGTCATTACGTACGAGTTCTATAAATATTTTTTTTAAGAAAAATTATAAAACTTGGGGGAGGGGGGGAAAGTTGAAATGAACGATTACTTTTATAATAAGTGGTTACTTTTTTTGAGAATCTTGTAAAAATTTTATAAACATAACAGAATCAAATTTAATCTACTGTAATAAGAAGTATCTGAAATGATTTTAGCTAAAAACGTAACTAATACTTATAAAAGTAACCGGTTATTTTAAATAAATAATAAATATTATTTAAATAATATAAAAAAAATATATAAAAAAATATAAGAATTTATTTACTAAAAGAATTTTAATGTTAAAAACATTTCTACGAAAAAGTTTTATGATTTCATGCAAAAGTAATCGGTTACTTTTTTTTAAATATTTCATTGTAAAAAAAAAAAAAAACATTTGCAAAGTCGAGAGTAAAATTATTACACACAATTAGACAATTTTTCAGATAAATTATATAATAATGGGGGATGGGGTTTGTAGGAAAGCACGATTACTTTCAAAAATAAATGGTTACTTTTTTAGGAGCCTTATTAAATTTAAATAAAAATAATAGATTTATATTTGAACCATAAATATTTTAATGTTAAGATATATTTTTCACAAAATATACGTGATTACTTGTAAAAGTAATCGGTTATTTATTAATTATATTATATTTTTATTAATTATATTTGTTTAAATAAAAATTTAGTTTAAACTAAATAAATTTAAATATTAAAACAATTTCTGAAAAAAATAATGATTTTCTACAAAAGTAACCGGTTACCTTTTTGGAAAAAAATTAAAATATAAAAAATTAAATTCGAGAGTAAAATGATTACATTTGTTGTGTAGAAAACATTTTTAAGTAAAAAGTAAAAAGGGGAATTATGTTTAAAATGAAAAAATTCAAGGCAAAAACGTTTTATTTAAAAGAAACCGGTTACTTATTTTTATTATAATAAAATTAACGAAAAATGTTTAAATTTATTTTAAAATAACAAGTAGTTCAATTTATTAAAGTTTTTGCTAAAATATTGAAGATTAGTTTTAAAAGTAATCGGTTACTTTTTGGAAAATTTTGCATTTAAACTGACAAATTTTAAAATTATTATATAAATAACTAGTTATTAACAATATAGGTATCTGTTTTTTTTTTTTTTTTTTNTATGGAAAAATGACTAATTTTAGTTGCAAAAATAAACGATTATTAAAAAATTAAAGCAGATTACTTAATTAATTATTAATTATAATAAACTATTTATTTAGTTTAACATAAAATTGTACATAGAATTTTATAATCATAAACAAATGTGAGCGATTACTTTTAAAAATAATCGGTTACTTTTATAAAAAATTGCTAAAATTTGTATTAAAATAATTTAATTAAATTTAAAATACTAAATATTAAGGTAAAAATAAATTTTATGAAAAAATACCAGGATTATTATTTAAAAATAACCGGTTACTTTTTTAAGAAGATGCTTATTTAAAAAATATTTGTTTTTAATACTTAAAAGTATTTCGACCAGCGATTTTTTTGGTATTGTCGAATGAGTTATTGTTATTTTTTAGTACCATTCTTTTATAATTGCATTAGAATTGTTAATAAGCATTAAAGGGCTTATTATATTCATTATCTTATATTTTATCCATTTCTGTTTGTACCTGCATATATTATTTATGTATGTATAGCTGGAAATAAGTAAAATTTTTGCCAATGACGCGCTAAAACAAAACCACAATTATTGGAATTATTTATTTAGCTTTTTTTCTTTCTTTCTTAAAACCAAACGAAACACTAACAAAAATTATTTTTTTTTGTATATAAATAAACATTGATTCGAAACGTTCATTTAACCATAAACAATTTGCGGTCTATGGAAAAAATTCGATTTCAAAATGTAATATTTAGACAACAAGAAATATACTCGTGTACTAAGAAAAATATTTAGAAAAAAATTAAAGAAATAGAAGAAAATATTTATTTAGCACGAAATTGTATATAAAAACAATATACAAAAATATTTTGTAATCCCTAAAGAACACACACCTTTGGGGTAAAAGAAAATGACCCCTTATGGGGTAAGATAATTGTTATGGAGGCGATAAGTCTGTCAGTGTTAGAAAAATGTTGTCGCTTACAAGATGGAATTAATTATTTAAAAAGAAATTCATTTTAAAATAACGCTTTTATGGTATGATATGGTATTAAATAAATGGCAACACTATTTTATGAGAAATGCAAATTAACAGTTATTTTGGTTTATTTGTTTACATTTAGCTTAGATATTATCAGAGAAAACAAGACAGACTTAATTGTACCATGAGAGAGAGAGAGAGAGTTTATATTTTGTTTTATGTAACGGTAATTTTTAGAGGCTTGTTTATTTTTTAAAATATTAACCATAACAAATAACAAAATTAAAAAGATAGAGAGAAAGAGTGTGTGTGTATTGCAAAATTTTAGAGAGAGTGTTACTATTTTGTTGTTTTACTATTGCAAACAAAACAAATGCAACACAGTTTAGCAAAATAATAACCAATATTTGTTTGTTTACATTTTTCGTAAGAGAGCAGGAGAATATTTTTTGATAAAGAAAAGATTGAGATATACATATGTATGTTTACATTTTTAAAGCTAATAAATAAAAAATAACGGTTAATTCAGAGTTTTTGTTTACATTTTATAAATGTAAACAATATTAATATAACGTAAATTAACGTAAACAGCTAATGGTAATTACTCAAGCGTTAAGCTTGATTTAAACGTATTTAGCTATTTAATAAAAAACTTTTATTATTTTTAATCAATAACTATTGTTACAAAGTTTATTTTCTTATTATGATTTTTATTTAATTTCTATGCAAAATTTTCTTTTTTTAGTATTTTTAATTTAAACAAAATTGTTTTTGTTTAATTTTTTCCCAAAATAAATTGAACTTTTTTTCTTTCTACTTTAATGCTCATGTATGATTTGCTTTAAAAACAAGCAAAAAAAAAAAAAAAAAAAAAAAAGACACATGGCCCACTAATGTACAAATTAGCCCGCAATTCACCCAGAAACAAAAATATTTATTTAAATTTCCGCATTTAGTACAAATGATTTGATTTTTGTGCGTACGTCTTTTAATTCTCTTTTTTTTTTTNNTTTTTGCAATTTAAGCCTTCAAAATGCTCATTATGTCTATAAGAAGGAATTCTAAAAATTTCAAATAATGGCAAAGAAGAGGAGTAGGGCAATAAAAATAAACAAGATGAGGGCAATAACCACACCTTTTTGAAAGCAAAAACAAAAAAAAATTACTAAATAAATTATAAAAATTGCCAAAAGTATTTTTAACAATTGACAGAAAAATGACCAATTTTCTGTGTTTAACATAAAAAAATCAATTAGACGCCAAAAAAAAAAAAAACAATGTGTAAAAAATTTAAGTAAAATGATTAAAATTATTTTTAACAAGAAAAAATTAAATTGAATTTTTCTATTTTTTAAAATTGTATTATTTAATGTTGAATTAAAATATTTAAATAAAGAATTGTTCTTTCATGAAGAATTGTTTAATTATTTATTTAAAATTGATTCAAGAATAACACAAAAAATAAAAAAAAATAATAAATATAAATATTAAATAATTATGACGTTGTGTCGGTTGAAATGTTATTTAATAAGCCCACCGATGGCGGCATACTAACGACTTATTTAAATTTTATTGAAAAAAGTATGCGTAGTTTATACTTAAAATAATATTACAATAATTAAACATTGTTCATAAGATTTAAAAATAAAACTAAAATAAAATAAATAAAAAACAAAAATCCACATGAAAATTATTAAATAAAACTGAAAATATACAAGATTTTTGGCGTCAAAAAAAAAAAAAAAAGTAAACTGTTAACAAAAACTGTATCATTCAATTCGACAAAAATAAAAAAAAAAAAATAATTTAATCTTCTCGGCATGGAATCAACGAGATTCTTCGTTACGTCAGGAGAGATTTTATCCCATTCTTCTTTCAATACTTTCATAAGATCTGTCTTGTTTGAAATTGTTCTTTCCCTGACTTTCCGGTCGAGGTGTTCCCACAAATGTTCGATGGGGTTAAGATCTGGAGACTGGGGAGGATGATCCAAAACCTTGGGTGTCCGGTAAAGTAACCACTCCTTCACTAATCTCGAGGTATGTTTAGGATCATTATCCTGTTGGAAGATCCAATTTTTTGATAAATTTAACTTTTGGACGCTCGGTGCAAGATTTTCTTTAAGAATGTCCAAGTAGTCATTTTTGTTCATCGTTGACTCAATAAAAACCAGATTTCCTACCCCGCTTGCTGCCATACAGCCCCAAACCATAACTGAACCTCCTCCATGCTTTACAGTACTAGAAATACACTCTTCATTGAATGCTGTATTTTTTGCCCGCCATATCTTCGGTGGCTTTTTGGCGCCAAAAATCTCAAATTTACTTTCGTCCGAAAATAAAATGTTGTTCCAAAATCCGGAATCCATGTTTTTATATTTTTTGGCGAATTCCACACGCTTTTTCTGATTTGGTTTTGAAATGTATGGTTTCCTGCGAGGTATTCTGCCATGTAATCCATTTTGGTGCAGAGCTCTTCTTATGGTGCTGGCGCTAACTGATTTTCCAGATTTTTCCGATATGTTTTCCGCAATTTTCACAGCACTAGAAGTGGGATTTGCCCTGACTTCTCTCACTACTGCTCTGATTTCGGTATTAGTTAGCTTCTTTGGCCTACCGCCCCCAGGTAAATTCTCAACTTGATGGTGTTTGGCAAATTTATCTATTATTTTTTTATTGTGCAGTGGTGTCTGCCTACAATTTCTGCAATTTCACGCAATGATTTTCCTTTATTTCGCAAATCTAATATAATTTTTCTGGTGTCTTTTGAAGTTTGCTTTCGCAATAATTTTACAATTAAATTTTCTTGTTTCTTCTAATTAAAGGCAGCTACTTANNAACTCCTACTCAATAAATCCAACAAAAATTCACGAAACAGATCTAAGCCTAATATAAGGGCAAAAGTGTTGCTACTGTTTACTTTTTTTTTTGGCGCGAAAAAATCGCTGCTATTTTTTTAATTTTGCGATTTTAAAATTTCAAAAATAATAATTAATTTATATTTTAATTTACTATGAATTTTTATAACTTTATGAAATATTAAACATTATAATTTTTTTAATATTGTTAGTATTGACCTAGTAATAGCATAATTTTTCAAATACGCATTAGTGTTTACTTTGTTTTGATGCTCCAAACGATCGAAAATCCCTTCAAGAATTTTGCTATTAAAATTCAGCAAGATCGGTTTATAGATAAAGCCTTGATCTAGTTTAACTTTCAGTAGTTTTGTTTTCTGAAAGTTTTTCTTAATTTTATGTTGATTATAGTTCTTGTTCTTTTTTAGTTTTTATTAAAATATTTTTTTTTTTTGTATTAATTTTCTTGTCTATTATCGATTTTTAAATTCCTACCCAATTCTTTTTTTTTTTTCTTCCAATTTTCTTGGTTCAATTTCTTTCCATTCATTTCAAGGTCAAACATCAAACATTTCAATTGTTTTTATTTCAAAACAAATCAATTTGTTTATAATAAATTTATTCAACACATTTGAAAATACACAACCTATATTAACTTTGGAAATTGTAAAAACATGTATGTTTTCCTTAATTATTGTTTTAATTGAGAAAAACAAAAAAGAATTATGTAAAATTGTTTTTACGTAATATTTGATATGAAGTGTTTAAAATTTAGGTAAACAATTTTTGAAAGTTGCTTATTTTTAGGTAAATTGTATTAAAGTGTTGAAATAAAAACAACAAAATATTTTATATAAAATTCTTAAAATTAATGAAAAATTATATATAAAGTATTTGTTCAATATTTATTAATAATGTAGCTATTTAAATAAATGTTTTTAAGTTAAAAAAAAAAAAAAAATCAGGCCTGAAAAATTTATTCTCCCTGAGAAATCTGAGAGAGTTGCCATATTTAGCAATATGGCTACTCTCTAAAATATTTATTTATTTTTTTTTAAAACAAATTTATTTAAAATAGTTTTTAAAAATTTATAATTATTTTATAACAATTTTAATTAATTTCTTTATAAGTTTGTTAAGTAAATAACTTTCTCTTGTTTTTTTTTTTTTTAATTTAGTTTCAATTAAATAATTTCTTTTTTTTTTTGTTTACTAATAAATTCTATTTATTTTCTTATCAATTTTTTTCCAGATATCATTTTCGCTAACGAATATTTTTATATAGGATTAATAAAATTGTTTATAATTTTAAATATTCAATTAAAAAAAAAAGAGAGAATTCAAACGAAACAAAAAAACGCTAAAAATAAACACAAACATAAGAACATTACAACAATAACTTTGAAAGCTGTCAATGAATTTGTAAAGGTGCTTAATAACAAAAACAACTGTAACAACAATAAATACCTCCAAGGGAATTAATTAATAACTTGCCAATATATATATAAAATACATAAATGCAATAAAACAAAAACAAACAAAAAATAATCACAAATTAAAGATAAGATTTCGTTTTAAACAAAAATAAAAAACCAAACGAAACACGTCTAACACACATTTTCGCGTCTTCAAAAGCTGCATTTTAATAGAAATTTCCATTTTATTTAAATAAAATTATTTGGTTTGTTGTTATTCTTTATTTAACTGCAAATTTTTTAATGGAAATTATTGCCCATCTAGAGAAATTTCTAATAAAATTTAAAAAAATTTCAATCTAATTGAATTATTAAATATGGAACATTTGGATTTAGCTGGAGTATTAACAACACCACCGCAATGGAATTTACCGGCTTTCGAACAACAAGGTAATTATAGTATAATTGATAATCAATAGAAAAAAAAAAAACGTTATAGATTTAAAAACATTTATCAAAATTATCTTATAATTCTTTGCAATAATTGAGAATTTTGTTTTAAAAACTTAAAGAGAATTTTGATAAATGATAGTTAAGAAATTGCATTTAATATGATACGATATGATAGTGAAAAGTATATTTTTATATTCCGTGCAAAATGTACAAGATAATAAAGTTTAAGATTCCTACAATTTTTTACTGAAATATCCTTAAGGTTACCACATAATAATGTCTGTCCTTCTGTCTGCCTATTAAAATAAAAATTTAATTAAAGTTTTAGTTTAATGAAAATTTTGATAAATCATGTTTTAAAAAATATGACTGACTGACTGATTCATCATCCCATAGCCCAAAACGGCTCAAACTATAGAGGCGAAATATGGAACGTGGGTAGGTCTCCCTCCATATAAATCCAATAAGAAGGGAAATTCGAATGTTTAGGGGGAAAAAAAGGTAAAAACGGAAAAAAATCGGTAACCTTATAACTCGCAATCTAATAATGATGCAAAAAAAGTTGAATATCTATCGGTATTCATTTAAAAAATAATTGGACAGGTGTCTGGTACTTTTTTGAAAATCTACCATTTTAGGAAGAAAACGGGTAAAAACTGTATTTTGGTACTTTTTTTGGCACCATATGTATCTTTAAAGCCAATAAACATACAGATAGAATTTATGTTGTATTCATAACTTATCAAAAAACGAGAAATACAAATTCGATACTTTTAAGAAATTCAAACGTTTAAAGGGTAAAAATCGTACTTATTTTTGGTACTTTTTTCATAAAACATTATATTATATTTATTGAAATATTCATATGAGGATTTTAATATGGAATTCGACTACAATTTAGAAATTTATTGGAATACAATTTTTGATTCCTCGATGGGTGAAAAAAAAAAAATATCAAAAAGAGGGTAAAGGCGGAAAATTACATTTAATAATGAGTTTTCAATTACATTAAACTTAGAAACATTAGATTAAGTAAATGTAGTACTATGTGGATAAGAATTCACAAGAGTGGAATTCGTGGTACTTAAATATATATGGTCCTATGAATAAAAAATCAAGAGGAAGGACTTTTTGGTACTTTTTGTTTTTCTAATGGTATATTTTAAATTTTCTGTAATATATCACCTAGAAACATGAATACGCCCTGTCCGATGTTGGAAAAAATTCACAATTTTATGGTACTTTTTCGTGCTTCTAATGGTACTTTTTGAATTTTCTATAGTTATGAATCTAAACACATGAAATTTGGGATATGTAGTCCTTAGTTAATGAGAATTCATAAGAGGGGACTTTGTGGTACTTTTTGTTATTTTAATAGAATTTTTTGAATTTTATAAAATTATGAACCTAGAAACATGAAATTAGGGTTATGTAGTCCTAAGTGAATGAGAATCCATAACAGGGGACTTTGTTGTACTTTTTTTGTTCTTCTAATGCTACTTTTTAAATTTCCTGCAATATTTAACCTAGAAACCTGAAATTAAATTAAATTCACAAGAGCGGTCTTTATGATACTTTTTGTTTTTTTATAATTATGAACCTAGAAAGATGAAATTAATGATATGTAGTCCATGATATGTAGTCCTAAATGAATGTGAATCCATAAGAGGAGATTTTATGGTACCTTTTTGTTCTATTGGTACTTTTCTAATTTTCTTATTTTGAATTTAGATACATGGTCCTAAGTTAATGTCCCCTTATGAAAATTCATTAGGTACTTTTTCGCTCATATGATGGTTTATTATATTTTTAAAAAATTTTGATGTTAGTGATATCATGTCAAAACGGATTGAAACATCCTTTACTGTAGAATAACTTTTCATAAAAAATGAATTTTATTTTATATTATTATTATTATTATTATTATTAATATTATTATTCAATAAAACCCGGGTCAATCAGGTCGTAATATATAAATTAAACAATTCGACATCCTTTCGAGAAATAGGATAATAAAATTCATCAAGATCGGTTCATAAAGCCAAAAACTTCGCCAAACGATAACTGACATATAATATATAAATTAAATAATCGGAAATCCTTACGAAAAATATGCTATTGAAATTCAGAAAGATCTGTTCATAAGCGTTAGTGATATGCAGTTTTTATACCTTCTTTGGAGTTTTTAAAACACATTTTATTGCTAAAAACTTCGTATTTGCAACTAAAGTTCGAAAATTTTATTTTGATTTACTGTGTGTCGGTGGAAATGATGTTTATGAAGCCCAACGATAACTGACATATGTCGTATATATACTAAAAAATCTAAAATCTATCGAGAGTTTTGCTATTGAAATTTAGCCAGATTGGTTCATAAATGGTAAGTTGTGCCTAAAAACGGGTTTTAAATTTTTTTCCGAGTTTCAGAAACCCCTTTCAATACCAAAGAAATTTTGTTTTGAATTTCTGTGTGTCGGTGGAAATGATGTTTATGAAGCCCAGCGATTATTGACATATGTCGTATATATACTAAAAAATCTAAAATTTGTCGAGAGTTTTGCTATTGAAATTTAACCAAATCGGTTCATAAATAGCGAAGTTGTGCCTAAAAACGGGTTTTAAACTGGTTGTCGAGTTTCAGAAACCAAAAGTTTCGAGTTTCAGAAACCAAAGAAATTTTATTTTGAATTTCTGTGTGTCGATTGAAATGGTGTTTGTGAAGCCCAGCGATAACTGACATTATATAGTATATATATTACAAAATCCTAAATCTTTCGTGAGTTAAGTTATTGAAAATTAGCCAGATCAGTTCCTAATTGATGAAGATATGCTAAAATAATGGGTTTTAAATTAGTTTTCGAGTTTCTGAAACCCTTTGTTATGCTAAAGATTTTTTTGCAAAAAAGGTTCGGATATTTTATTTTGAATGTCGGTTGAAATGGTGTTTATGAAGTCCACCGGTAACTCAAATATGTGAAATATATACTAAACAATCGAACATTTTTTCGATAACTTTGCTATTGAATTTCGGAAAGATCGATTTATAAATGGCGTAGATGTACTTAAAAAACGATTTTGAAAGCCGGTTTCTGCTCTTCTGAAGCCTATGTTTATGGTCGTGACTTCAATTTTGGTATTAGAGGTTTGGAAATTTTTTTCTGAATTTTTGTGTGTCGGTTGAAATGGCTTTTATGAAATCCAGCACCAATTTATATATATAATATATAAGTCAAACCATCGCAGTTTCTTTCGAGAATTTTGCAATTGAATTTCAGCAAGATCGTTTTGCAAATGTCGGAGGTGTGCTCAAAAAATGGTCTTTAAAACCGATTTTCTCGTTTCTGCATCCTTATTATCTTCAATATTGCAAAGAAGAATGGATTTTTTTAATTATTGTGTTGAAAAAGTTAAATAAAACGGTTCCATTTTGTTTATTTTGTTAACATCAATCAAAAATAATTAAAAAAAAAATATTTTCTTAAAATAAACTAAAAGACTTTTAGTAATATTTTTAAGTTTTAATAATATTTTAAATGTAAATTTATAAATGTGAACGAATGAAAGCATACGTTAAGGCGAAAATTTTATTTGTATAAAAAATGTTGAAAGGTATAAGATGGTGAAGGGTATAAAAGATTCGACCTAGCCGAATATAACCTTAATCTCTTTATGTTTATTATTTTATTCTAATCGATTTGGTTGTGTTTAATTAAAAATAATATTTATATTGAGTTCAAGTCTACATTTTTAGCTTAAAGCGCTTATTTTAATAAAGAAAAAAATATTAATTAAAATAATTAAATAAAATTTTATTTGCACAGATTTAATCTCTAACATTAAAAGCAAACAATAAAAATAAAAACATTAAACCCTTTAAATTTTTCTTTTCCGTATATCATTACCAAAGAAAAAAATTTATGTAAATTATTTAAGTTTCAATGGAAAATAATAAAATTTAAAATTATAAATAAATAAAAAATCTAAAATAAACACACATGTAATTTCTATGAAATAAATTATGTAAAAAAACAAACTTGAAATACTAAATAAAGCTAAACACAAGGAAAATAAATTAATAAAACTAATTGAAAATAAAACTTTAAAAATAATATTTGAAAATAATTTAAAAAGGAAATAGAAATAAATAATAAATAAATTGAAAATAAAATGATTAATAAAAAAACATTATAAAATTTGTTTTTCTACTCTTAAATAAATTAAAGAAAGAAATAAATGGGGTGGAGAGTTTCTCTTCTGAAATAGGGAAAGTGAGAACTATTTTCCCTAAACTAAAATCGAAAAGCATTAATCCACAAACATAATACATAAGAATTGCGAAAACTATATAATAAATTTGGACTTTATTATAATTATTTCCATAGAAATTTCTAATCGATTTTGTCTTCATAGAAAATTTGAAATAAATTTTCTCTTTATTGCAAATTTGAAATACATTTTTTCTTTATAGAAAGTGTTGGTTAAATATATTTTCTCTTTATAAAAAATGTTCGATAAATACATTTTTTATAGAAAATTTTCAATAAATAAATTTTCTCTTTATAGAAAATTATCGATAATTTTTCTCTATAAGAAAATTTCTTTATCTCTATATTTTTTCTTTTTACAGAAAATATCGATAATGTTTCTCTCTACAGGAAAATATCTATAATTTAATTTACCATAGAAAAATTTCGATAATTTTAATTCTATAGACAAATTTTNATAATTTTTCTTTTTATAGAAAAATTTCGACAATTTTTCTGTTTATAGACAATTTTCGATAAATTTTCTTTCCACGAAAATTTCTTTCTAATGACAATTTTCCGCTTTTTTCTTTCTTTAGAAAACTTTCGATAATTTTTCTTTCTGTAGAAAAATTTCGATAATTTTTCTTTCTATAGAAAAATTTAATGTTTCTTTCTATAGAAAATTTGCGATAAGTTTTCTTTCTATA
>MINK01176697.1:0-17276 GCA_001735545.1 Phormia regina | reverse complement strand
ATGACGACATAAAATGAAAAAAAAAAAAAAAAAAAAAAAAACATTTTTGAAATAAGAAACCAAATAACAAAATTGGAAACTTTTATTATTTGCAACTATTTCTATAAGATTTCTATAGGAATATCCAATTATTTACAATGGGCGTTCCTACAAAATGTGATTAAAGCGCAGAAATGTGGGAATTGTGTAAAAATATTTAAAAGTGAATAAATTGATTTTACTAAATTTTTGTTAAATTGTTTTTTTTTTTGGGGGGGTTTTAATTTCGATTTTTATATTTCTATTTGTTTCTTAATATCTTATTGGGTAAAATTGGAATAATTAATTTCTCACTTCGAGGAGAAAACAAAAACTTCTATGAAATTCAGCATACACACTCGTTAGTCAATTAAAAATTTAAAGTTTTTCAAAATTTTCAAATTCGTTGTAGTTTAGATTTTTTTACTTTTATCAGAATTTTTTCAAATACATGAAATTTAATTCAGTATATCACCGGACCTATTCCTATTTCCGATTTAAATCTAAAATCTAATTTACATTTTGTAGTATGTATATCGAATTTCATCGAAATCGGAGATGGTAAGGTCCAAAGACGCCATGTATTTTGTTCGAAATTTTTTATTTTTTCCCTTCGCTTTTTTAATTCTATTTTTATTTCCCAATAAAATGGGTAAAATTGGAAAAATTTATTTGAATTTTTTTTATTAAATTTTCACATCGCTATCATACCCAGCATCTAAGTCGATCGAACAATATCCATTCGTCTGCATATCTATTGAAAAAAGAATAGAGTTCAGGGCGGAAAACCTATCTCAAACGTTTGTATTATATACGATATGTTTGGTTTTTAAAATGGCTAAAATCTGTTTATAGACAAGAAAGTTATTGTAATAAATCTGTATCTCCAAAATTACTGCCGGGATCAGATTGAAAAGTGTGAAACAGTTCTAAAGAAGGCCCCAAACATAACATAATTAAATTGAAAATATTTAATAAATATTTAATTGAAAATATTTAATTAATTTTAATTTTATTTATTTTTAAGCATAAATTCTTTGTTCCTTTTCCATTTTGGTTCTTATCCTTTTATCAATTTATCTCTATAATATTTCATTGTATTTAGCTGTTGTAGATTATTGATCCTTAGGGATAGTTTATTCATGTTTTGTCTGTGTAAGTTTTATTTTTTTTTCTATATAAGAATTCTATTTTCTATTCTTTTTAAGATTTATTTGTTCATTTCTGATATTTTAATGTCTCAAAGGGTTTAATATATTTATGGCCACATTGTTATTGTTATTAAAATGTTAAATATGACAGTAAAAATGAATGAGCACATCTCAAGTGAGTTTTTTTTTTTTTTGGTTGTAAATGTTATTATTAAAAATTAAATTTGAATACAGAGTAAAAAAGATTTAAGTGAAATAAAGCGAAAGTTTTTATTAAAACTATTTGATTCAAAAATAAAAATGGCGGGTTTACTTAGGTTTATATAAACAAAAATGAGACCATAAAATAGGCTTTGGAAATATAAATGTAAATTACATTAAGTTTAAATGCATATTATAAAATTTTAAAACATATTTTAGGTGTTTATTTTAAAACAATAAATCTATTAAATCCTCTCTTTAAACAATTGTATTATTTTTTTATTGTCATTTCATTTAAAACAGAAAAAATATTAGTTAGAAAATGGTAGCTGTAATAAAAATTCAATATAAAGTTTGGAAATTTATTGAAATTAAAAAAAATCGTATTCCAGTAGATTTACTATATTTGTCTTGCAATGATGGTCCATTCAACATAAGTTTTCGTTAACTTAAACAATTGCCTTTTTTTTTTTTGGGTTCGTTTTATTAAAAATTTATGATGAATATCGGAAATTCGGTTACATTAAATGAAGAATTCATTCGGTGTTCTCTACTGGAATTAAGATAGATTTCTATTAAAAAAAAATGGGTAGACTGGGGAACATTCGTCACTTTAGTATCAACTTGTCCATCTCTCGACTACTGAAGGGTCAATAAAATGACAATAATGCACTACAATAACAGCGAGGTATCCATTTTTTACATACACAATTACATTAACGTCTACAAAGTGTAACTTTTGTGCCTATACTGGTTATAAAGAGTCAGTTAGAAATTTTTGATTCTTCTTTTCATCTTCTTCCCGCTTACCATAGAGTCAGCAAAGTGGCAATTTTCAATAGACTCACTGGTGACAGATAGTCACACCAACGAATATAACGGGTTAATCGCCACCAAATAAACTGCATGGGCTTCACGTGAGTGCAGAAAAAACTCATACACTAACTAATAAACCCTGAGAGAAATGATTTAACTCAAAATATTTGTTTTACTCTTCTTTTACAAAATCTCAAATAAAAAAATGTAATAATAAAAATAAACTCAAAGGATACATAAATATTTAAAAGGAAAGCTTTTTTAACATAACAAAATTTAACTGTTATCATTACCAACAAATAGATTTACTTTAATATACATACACATGTGTGTAGTACTGTTAAATTTTATTAATGCCTATGTATATGTATGCCATCATAGAATCTAAGAAAGAAATGAACAAAACCAAAAATTATATAATCGAACATTGACGTGAAACTGTTAAACAACAGTTTAGAGATACACACAAGGACATACATACATAGATACAAACAAACAAACACGCATGCATAGTTATTATAAACGGGTTTGTTTATCACATGTACTCTGTCTGAGTTTAGATGTACCTAAAAATATGTTGTAGGGGATGGTGGTTGGTTGGCCTTGTAGTTGGAAATGGGATATGGTATCACTACTTACTTAACGTAAGTGTAAATACTTGTGCTTTTTATTTTTATTCTTCGTCACTTTTGAGGGTGTGGTGCACAGTAGGTACATTAAATGATTTTTTTAATAATCAAAATTACATTCTATTCTATATTATAACGGTCGTATGCAAAAAGAAATAATGTATGCTTGACAAAGATTTAGTAACTTTTTGTATGTAAATTTCCATGAGAAAAAGTTAGTAAACCTTTAACAAGCAAAAATTATTATTATTATTTTTTTTTGTTTGCATACGGCTGTTAGACTTAACTATACTTTATTCTGTAGTCCAGACTGTAGTTTGTTTTATAGTCCACACTTTTATGTGGCATTACTACTGAAACAACAAAAAAAGGTAATGAATATGATTTCCCAGTACAATCCAGTCCGTGTACCCTGCAGTTGAATCTAAAGTCCAGACTATTTATATCTATAGACTAGTGTATAACTTATGAGATATGTATGTATTATGCCCACGACCAACGATTGTTGAATTTATTCACACATTCGTAAATTCATATACATACGTACATACTTACACATACTAATATTCATTTGCAGCTTGAAATTGTCAGCATTTTTGTTATCGTTGTTCATACCTACAAAGGATATAAGAGCTTAAAAGGAAGTTCCTTTTTCCAGATCTTATGTTTGAGTATGTAAAGTGTTTTAATAAAAGCACATGACGTTGTATGTGTGTGAAACACATTTGTTGATTTAGGTTGTATTTTTTTTTTCTTCAGACTAGGGTTGGATAAACAAAGAGAAAAAGTAAACTCTTTACTAAATTTTATGAAATTAATTTTAAGCTAGAATTGTTTTTTTTTTTTTACAAATAATATTAAACATAACCTTAGTTTTCATTTTAATTATGATTTATATAATTAATATAAAATAAGGTTGTATTTAACTATGTTTACTTTGTGCTAAATTTTATTCTTTAATTAGTGTATAATATATAAGATTCTTAAATATTTTACTTTTTGTTTATTTAGATATTTGTCTTTAGTAACTTTTCAACATTTTTATTCGCCTTTTAACCGTATTGTAATAAAATGTTTTAAATTACAAACCAACAGCTGTTGTTGTTGGTTTTAATTCCCAACTTTGGTTTTTTTTTTGTGTGTCCTTTTTTTAGTGTGTAAAATATGTTTTGTTTGTAATTGTTTTTAAGCGTATGTAAGTGTAATTGTAAGCAAGTTGTATGAAAAGTCATACGTGCATAAATTTCGTAAATATTTTCTTTACTTAAGTGCACATGAGAAAACGAAAAAACGAGAAAACGAGATAAAAGTCTGAACATAAAAGTCGCCACATATCGTTTGGAAAAATAAACTATATTTCATCAAAAAATATTAATTTGAAAATTTTGCTGTTACGCTGTTTTGCATTTTCGGTGGCGTATAGGAGTAGGAGTATAAATTTAATTAAATAATATACAGCATTGTATGTCAACTTTTGTAATAATCTATTTGTGTACATATGAATAGATTTGTGTTTTATTTCGGTTTCCTCCTTTCGTAATGCTTCATTCGTCCACGTTATGAATCTTGTTTCAAGATCCCTGTTCGATACGAACATCATTACGACTCCTACAACACTTTTAGGGGACAATCAACGTTCCAGCTGAATCTCAAGTCTTGTTCTCTCCACTGCGAATCTTTGACATGTAAACGTGTTCTTTCTGTTCCGGACAAGTTGGGTACCTTGGTGACTCGTTGTGACCAAATGATAAAGATAACATCTATATCCACCATGACCTAACCGGTCATGTGTCAGATGATAGTTCATTTCTTCATGATTGTGGTTTATCCATCGTTCTATGTTTGGGATAAAATTCTTTCTGACTGTCTGATAGATGTATACTCTGACTTGTGTCTGGTGTTTCTTTTCTTTTCATCGTATATCTCTTGCCATGATGCCTCCAGACGCGTAGGCAACATCATTAATTTCATTTACAAATTACAAAGAAAATTTACAAAATACAAGTAAATTTTATTAAACTATTATTTTAAACTTACACCATTACACATTTACAAAATTGCTAATATTAATTAATTTTTTTTATTGATTTTGCTCAAATCATCAAAATTATAATATTAATTATTTAATTAGTTTTATTACTACAGTTTTTATTACTGGAATTTTTTGTTGGGAATCTTAAAAAAAGCCAACTTTTACAATAAAAATAATATATTGAAACCAATATAAAAAGTTTAACAAAATGTACTTGACCCCTTTTTCAAAAATATTGTTAATTTTAAAGTAATTTATATTTTACGAAATGTACCGGTACTATTTCATAAAAAATGGTTCCACTTAAAAAACTCTTTAAAAACCAATATAGAAATATTTATAAATTTTTGAAAAATTATTATTTTTATTATTATTTTCAAAATAGAATCAACCTAAAAAAGTATTTACTTTTTTTATGTACCAACCAAAATATTAATTTTTACAATAATTTGGATTTGGATTTATATTATATTACATACAGTTTCCATTTTGACAAATTCCCGATTGTCAATTATCTTGAAAATGAATTAAACGATTTGTTTCTCTAGTTGTATTTCTATGCTTTCAACGACCATGTCACTAGTATATTGAACATAGATGTTATCAATTATATATCACTGCACAGAAAAAATACTTTAAATTTAATTATATTGTATTATTATTATTTTTAATTAGTTTTTTTTTTTTGTTAAATATAAGGAAAATTAAAATATAAAAATATAGAAATTAAAAGAAATTTAACTAAATTCTCAACAATTTTCAGCTTATGTTTATTTAAGAAAAAAAAAAAAACAGTAACAATAAAATCAATCATTGTAGTTTTTAATGTTATCATTTTGATGATTGGAGTAAAATCAATTAAAAATTAATTAACATAAGCTATTTCGTAATTGAAGTCGATATTTATTTTTTTCTGTGCGAAGATAGAAATAATTAATAGTTTTGTGAAATCTGCGAATATTTTCATTTGTATTATCTGTAATAATATAGTTTTTTTGTTTTGTTTTAAAAATATATTAATTAATTTATTTAAAGGGTAACCAAATTAGCATTATTGCATATTACTTCTGCCGGGAGGTAGTTTACCAGACTGGTACATTGGCCTTTTTCTATAATATAAAATGAAAATAAACAATTCAATTAAATTATTAATCACAATTTTAAAATGATTTCAAATATTTTTATAAGTAAATGAATCAATCAAAATCAAAATATTCTGTTGAAAAATCCAATTTCAATTACGAATATTACTTATTAATTGAAGTTTAACATATAATAAAATTATATATTTAATTATTTATATTTCATTAATTTAATAATTTTTACAATTACAAAAGTAATTTAAAGTCGATAAATTGTTCTATTTGTTTTTTTAGATAGTTTTTTTTTTTTCGTTAAATATATTAGAATATATTAGAAAATTATTCATTCAATTTGAAACTAGTTCAAATATCTGGTTTTAAAAAATTTAAACCAGAAAGAAAAAGTTTCAGTGAATAAATTAATTAAATCAATCAAGTCGATTTTTGAAAGAATTAAAAAATATATGTATAGAAAATCAATCATACTTATATTTCATTTTTACTTGAATATATTTATTAAATTTGGTTGCAAATTGAAAATAAATTAAATAAGAAACGATAATATTTTTTTCCTGCATAAGGTTTCAATAATTATTCTTATTTTATCAATTAATGAATTAATCAAACATAAATAAAAAAACTGATATTTTGATTAATTTATTAGATTTTTGTCTTTTTTTCAATTAACACAATTGTTTCAATTTTTATCAAAATTTAATGAATATATTCAAGTAGAAATAAAAAATAAATAAATAAATTTTAATACGATTTTATTTCTATACACATTTTTAATTCATTCATCATCTACTTGATTGATTTAATTAATTTATCAATTGGGAATTTATTTCTGTTTTTGTATTTTTTATAGTTTTTAGGTAATTATTTTGGCTTGAGAGGTTAAATTTGAGCAAGTTTTGATTGAATGAATTATTTTCATATATATTGTGAATGGGTGACTTTTCTGTGTAAGTTAAATTTTTATTTTACGTTAAAAATATTTGAAATCCATTTAAATTCTATTAATAATTTTTTACATATTTTTTTTTTTGCATAATTGATGGGACAGAACCACATTAAACTGGAGAAAGTCACCAAAAAAGTAGATCATACTAAAAAAACCTTTCGGCTAAATACCAAATGACTGTTTAACCTGTTGTTTAAAGTTAGCCATATATCAATATTTTGGTTACGTCATGCATTTAGGATTTTAAATGTTATTTTTTTCAATAAAAATATTTCATAAAATGTACATTTTTTTTTTCGATAAAGAAACTAAGATGTTTATATTACTCTTAGTTTAGGTTTTTACTTTAGAAGTTATTTAGTTATCTTCAGTGTTATCATTAGAATTTTCTTGTAAGTTATTTCCACATATGTACAGTTGGAAATTCGTTAAAAAGGACCATTCCATCCATCCTTTATACATTTTATTTATTTTGAGTTTTTGTTTATTTATTTTTTGTATTGGTTTTTGCTATGATGTATTTCTCGATCTTGGGGCATTATATACATATGTATATTGTATGTGCCTTTGTTTCTATTTCATGCACGAGACACGAACAGGGTTAAGGATTTTTTCTGTAATCATTTAGTTTTGTGTTGAAACTGCTGGAAATTAATACAGTTAAATAAATTTTTGGAAGTCCATAATATGAAATAACATGTGTGGGATATTTAAAAAAAAAAAAAAAAAATCGGTGAATACAATATGGCCTTGGATCAATTTTGAAGGCTTAAACGATTAAACTTTATTGTTTTTTTAAAATTAAGAATAAAAGGAACAAAAGTAAAAAGGAAAAACTTTACAAAAACGCTTCTCAAAAATGTTAAATTACAGTTAAATACTAATGTTATATTGAAACCTGAGAATTTTACTTAATCTTACTATTTAAAAGGTTTATGGAATGAAATTAATTTTAGTAGAAATTTCGTTTCTTTTTTTTAAATTTAAAGAGTTTTATTAGAGGTGATCTATTCAGTTTTCCAAACCGGTTTTAAAACTATTTTCCAGTCGTTTTTTTTATTGTTCATTTTTCATATTTTGAATATGCGTTATTTTTTTAATACACATGAAATCGGTTTTTAAAAATAACCATTTTTTTTAGGAAATTATGTACTAAAATAGTGATATTTAATAGATAATTGTTAAATATTCATATCTAATGTCTTCAAATATAGTTAAGATAAAATTTTAATTAATTCTGTTAAAATTAAACAAATGAATTAGTGTAATTATATTAAATGAAATTTCTTTTACCATTTGTAACACTGTAATATTTTACACCCAATTTAATTTTCATATCTAATCTTCTTCGGATTTTTTCAACTATTCGAAACCGTGCTTTCTCAAAATTGTCGAATTAATCAATCAACCATTTTTTATTACTTAAATTGTTATTTACAGAATAATTTATAATAATTGTTTTAATATACTCAAACTGTTATTGCCTGAATTTCTTCATTTCTAACCAATTGGCATTTTTGTAATGACATTTTAATTTGATTATTAAAAAAACAATAAAATAATAAATAATAATAATAATAATAAAATTCTTAAAAAATCCTATAAAAACGTTAATTTTTAAATTTGTTGCTATTTAAAAAAAATATTACTCATTAACAAATAAGTAACAATAGTAATTATGGGGTACAACAAGTGGCTCCAACAAAACAACTAAGACACACCAGTCAGCCTACTTATGCAGAACAAAAACAAATAAAATAAAAAAACAGGCCTCCTCTTCTATTTATGTCTGAAAGATCAACCCAAACAAATACAAAATATTTACTTACGCACATGCCACTTTTCATTTTTTTTCTTTCGTTTTTTATTTCCTTGTGTGGCATTGAAAGTAGTGAATATGAAATAAAAAAAATAAAAAAAACTTAATCTATCTGTAGCATGTTTTTAAAGACGTCATCATCATTATCGTTATATGCTTCATCAGCATTATATTCATCATCATTATCGCCCCATTGCTTTGAGAATTTTATTAGAAAGAAGGTATTTCTTTCATTTTCATTTTCATTTTCATAAATATATGTAATAAAAATAGAACTTTGAATAAAACAGTTAAAGCAACAATTTTCCTCAATGTTCTAATAATGGCAAAAACACTATTAAACAATAGGATTTCAAGTAAAAATGAAATTTATTGCAGTTCAACACGCTTTAATGATACTCTATTTACATTGGAAATTTAATAGACGATTCCATGATATGAGTTTATATTATAGATAATGGTCCATATAGTTCCGATTATAGACTACTTTATTGTTCAGGCTCCAGACTATATACATACAGAAAAAGGATCGTTTAGAAATCGGTTACCATTTTAAAGTTTTTGTAAATTAAATCGAAATAGTAATTAAAATAGAAAAATTGTTCAATACAACCGAATTGTTTCTATCTCAATTTTATTTCATAATTTCGGTAAAGGAAACCGAATTGTGTGAAGTGGAAAATGTATCCTCCTAAATTCGATTGGCAAAAAATTCGGTTGCCGTAACAAATCTATTTTCTCTGTGTACTAGTTTTAAGTTATATACTAATTTAAAACGAAAACAATGGTCCATATAGTCCAGACTATAAACTAGATTATACGAGCCATACATTATAGACTATTTTATAGTTGAAATATTTACTCTAGTTTATGATTCAGACTATAGATTAGTATAAAGTTTATAGACGATACTCACAGTTCTTTTCTAACTGTTTATATAAAAGATATATTTTCTTTAAATTACTCCGATTCTTTAGAATTTATGATAGAACTACACATAAAATATATTTAGTAGTTGCCATTGAAAAGTGGGTGTGTGTTCCAATTTTATGAGAAGACAAGACAAAAAAACTAAAATAAAATAAAAAATTATTATAGAAATTCCTATACAAAAACAAAATTAATTCATTTATTATTTATGATTATTTGTTTTCTTTTGCGTATGAAAATTTCAGTTTTATTTGTTTTTTTTTTTCGGAAAAGTGCGAAATATTTTTTTAAGAATAAATAAAATATCTACATGGCCAAGTTCATGTGATTTTGTTTTCAGACTATTGAACCAGAAAAAATGTTCAATGTGCGTATTTAGATTTATTTTTTTTTTTAATTTTATTTAATGATTTTATAGTTCTTGTTGTATTTTATTCATTTGTTGATATTTTTTTTATTTATTTTATTTTTTATATCTATATTTTGTATATTTTTGTACTTAAATAAAATGAAATATATAGATATATACATAGATGTAATGTCATCATTTTATGCCTAATTATATGGAAAATTTTTCAAATCATATTTCGATTATTTTATCAGCAATAAACCAAAATAAAATATTTAAATTGTGGATGTTCTTAAAAATGTTTTGTACTATTAAACAAAATAATTGTTTTTGTTTGATTTTATATTTACTTTTTCAGTTTTAATTTTATTATTATTATTATTATTATTATTATTATTATTATTATTATTATTTTATGAAAATCTAAAAATAAGCCAACTGTTAAAAACGACACAAAATGTTTTGTAAATATTTCTTTTTTTGAATTTCAAAATATGTTGACATTTTCTGTAATTCATACACAAAAAATAAGAGAGCAAAAGTTAATATCTGTTTTCTATATGTGTTAGTCATTAATAAGTACTATTATTAAGTACTTAACTGTAAACAAAATCTAGACGTCTGTCATATAAAAAAGAATAAAACAAATTCTAATCAATTCAAAGTAATTTATTGATTTTTCACTTCAAAATAAGAAAACAACAAGAATATGGTTATATGTATATTCCATGAATTTTATTTAACTTTTTAAACAATTATCTTTTTGGAAAAGTAAAAGTATTGGTCTTTTATTTTTATCATTATAAACAAAAATTATAGAATTCTTTTTAACGATGCAGAAATTTTTAAAGATTTTTTTTTATTTTATTTTTTTTTTTTTGTTGAAAATAGAATGTAAATTTGTTTGCTTTATTTGAGTAAAGGAAAAAAAAAAAACAGTTTTAAATTTTGCTTTTTTTTATTTTTATTTTTTTAATTTTACCCCTAAAAAGTATCTTCAAATAAATAATAAAATACACACCGTATTTTTTTCAGTAATATGATTATTTTTATTAATACTTTAAAAAAGATTAATAACATAATTTTTTTTGAATTATATATAGAAAATATTAGAATTGAAATAAAAAAAAATCGTTTAAAAAAAAAGGACTTACATTGACAAGGAAATATTAATTAAATTATTCTATTAGAAGGCGTTTCTTAAATAATCATTATTATAAATTTTTATATATAATCCGACTAATGTAATCAGATTTTAAAAAGTTAAATTCGCTCATTTTAATTATAACATATTAAAGAGATTTGATGGCAACAAATGAAATGAAAGTTTTTTTTTTAATAAATAAATGATATTAATATTTAGATAGTAAAATCCAATTTTGAACAAAGAAGAGTATTTCCATGAATTTTATGACCACTATGTTTTGAATTTAAAAAATTAGTATTTTTGTTTTTCAAGGGCAATTTAAAAATAATATTTCTAATATTATAGGTTCCAATCCTTATGTTATTTTCAATTTCATACCGACCATTTATTCGACCCACTGTGTTATATAATATTTTAAACATTTTTATTGGATCCAATTATATTTAACAAAATTATGTAGGTATAATTAATTTAAATTTCATTTCCTATAACTTAACACTCACACACACACACAAACCCAAAGGAACAAATATATAATAAAATCAAATATGTCCTTTTGAACATAACAGGAGGCGTATGTGTTATAATTAAATTAAAATTTCTAATACGTTACACACTATAAAGAAAATATTAAATTCCTATGTTATTAGTTTTATTAAACTTAAGCTCATATGACAGTTATTAATATTATTATTATTTTTTTCATTTTTCTTATTATTTTTTAATTAATAACAACAATGGAAACTCTGTTAATAGAAAAACAAAAACAAAACAAGACAAGACAGGACAGGACAACAAACAGGTGAAGGGCAAGAGAGTTTAAATAAAAATGTTTTAGTTGGCACAAAGTTTAGAAAGCAAACAAAATTATTATGGAATAAGTTAATAATTGTTGTAAAAGAAAAACAAAAATATTAATAATGAGAGCAAAAAATAAAAGTAAAAATAAATTATACAAAACAAAAAACAGATGAGTTGTTTGATTGTTTGTTTTTATCCTAAAGCTTTTAACAGTTAGACACACTAGTTGTTTGTTTTGTTTTTTTTTTTTAGTAAACAAAGTAAAAAAGCTAAATTAAGCTTTTATTCGTTGATAAAACATGAGAGCAAATTATTGAGTGAATGGGAAACATAATGATTTCAATTATCCTTAAAGTCAGAATAATTCTCTCTCTATATTTTTCACTTTAAATAATTTAAACTAAATGCAATAAATAAATGAAAATAATTTTTATTTGTTGTGAATTTGAAAAGGTTGCCATGACCACTATTATATGAGTGAAATATTTTGTGAATGGATTTAAAATTAATTTTACTAAAAACATGTGCATGTGTTTGTATTATGAAAAGAAAAAAAAGCAACAAATTATTTGCCAAATTTTGAGCAGTTTGTTTAAAAATTGAGTGATTTTTTTCTTCATTTTATTTCCTCATGCGTGCGATGGAATGTGTCATAATTTGAGCTTTTTTTTTTTGTAATTATTATTATTATTGTTATTTTTTATTTTTGCTTCGCTCTCTTTTAGATTTAGGGGTTAAAAACGTGTTCAAAGTTTTATCTATCCATTTATATTGTACACACTAGTATTTTATATCAATTTCTTTTCTATATTAACATTTTCGTATACTTTGAAAGTTTCATTGAGTTTTCATTTAAATCAGTCGGTGCTGGACCTTACATAGTGTTGGATCATCATCTTCATTTTAATACAATTTTTGTAAACAATATTTCAAAATCAAAACTTTTTTTATATTTATTAAAAAAAAAAAAAAGTAATAGAAATATTTACGTTCATAACGTAAACAATTTTAAAGTGTAAAAGAATTTGTCATTACAAATTGTTATATAACAAAATTAAAAAAAAAGGAATTATTTAAAAAAAAATATATATATATTTTCAATTAAAAAATATATAAAGTGTTTTATCTTATACATATATAAAAACAAAAAACGAAAGTTAAAAGTGTTTCTCTGGAAAATAATAAAAGAGCAACTGCCTAAATTGAAACTTAATAGACATATCTCTCCAAGTTCTTTGTAAGTATCTTAATAAATATATATTTTTTTTTTTGACTAACGATTCTTGAACATATAGTTAAATAGAAAAACTCCCGTCTGGCTGATTTTTTTTTTTAATTTTTTGTGTATGTATTTGGGATAAAAGTAATGAAATTTTAATGTTTAAGATTTGAGTCCTTTGTTCTCTGTGCATTTATTTTTTTCGCCACGAAAAAAAAAAATAATCAATAGTTTACTTTGATTTGATTAGAATTCTTTTTGTTGCTTTTATTTTACTTTTTATAACAATTATTTTAATAGTCTGTTTACGTGTTTTATATGTATGTCATACTAGTCTGTTTTTATATATAGATTTTTTCAACAGCAGGAATAGTACTTTATTAATGACACAAATATAGAAAAATAGACATTAACTATTGACCCCATAATTATATATGAATGACTTACAGTAATTGTCAACAAATTTTCAAAATTACAAAATTATTTACTATTTTAGGCTTGAAACATATGTAGTTATTTCTCGAAACTATATTTATTAATTATTTATTGGAAGAGGTCGTAATGATTAGGAGTCATAAAAAAAAAAATAGCAAAAATAAAAAAATCCATTTCCCCTGAAAAACAAAAGTAGCTTTATATACCTGGGTTTAAAGATATTTTTCTCATTTTGCAAGAAAAATATAATACAAAATCAATTAATAAAATTGTTGTTGAGAAAATTTTAACTTTAGAAAATTTTATCTTTTAATATTTTTTCGAAAAAATTTTCAATGATCAATTGTACATCGAATCCAATTAGAAATAGTAAAGTGTTTGTGTTGAGTTTTATATAATGTTGCTATTTTAAGGTCATTAATGATCATTAAAATCCAATAGTGGCAAAATATTTTCATGGATTTATTAAAAAAAAAAATAGATATATTTCCAATGTAATTTTGTTGGCTAATTTTGACATAATGTACAGGAATGCTGAAACAACTTATTGTCATACATTTTAACACTTATACAGGTCATTTAATCAATTTATTCGTATTTTGTTTCAAAACACGTTTGTTGAATTAAAAAAAAAATAGTAATAATAATAAAATAAAATAATTACGTTGATCCGCGCGTTGGATAAAAAAGTGAGTACCTTGATTTTAATTAACCTATGTTGTAGTGATGTGCAAATATTGAGTATTAGTATCGAGTACCGAGTATTTCCCCGCTTTTTTTTTGCCACCCAATACTCTGTACTTTTAGAGTTTAACAGCCGTATTCACAAAACAAATAATAATAATAATAATAAAAATAATAATAATAATAATAATGTTTGTTTGATACAGGTTTACCAACTTTTTGTTGGTTAACCTGTACCCATAAAAAAAGTTAGTGAAGCTTTATCAAGCATACATTATTTATTAATTTATTTATTTGAGTACGGCTGTAATTTTTTAATGGTATATTAAACGTATTTTTAAAAAATTTTAAACATACAAAAACCTTTTCATAGATTTTTAATTAAATTTTTATATATTTTGTGTTTTATATAAACAAATTAACTAAATTTTTTGTAAATATATTTGTTTTAATTTTAATAAAACTACATTTATTAAAAATCATGTTTCAAATTAAAAAAGTCAGTAAAGTATTGAGTATTCAATGAGTCGAGTATCGAACTTTCAAAAGTAGTAGAATTTGCCAGCACTACTATGTAAGCCCAATAAAATTATTAATTGAAATTTTGTAAACATGTCTTTTTTTTTTTTTGGAAACATGAATAGCTGATATATATTTTTAATTTATATATTAAAATTAAAGATTATTATTTAAAACGGAATTATCGAAAATGAAATGATTGATAAAAAATAATATTTCCAAAAATGTGATCTCAATTAATTGATTACATATCAGGTTAAAAGTAAATACTTACTAATCTACTTTCATGTAATGCAGACAGTATGTTGTTATCATTGAAAAGAAAACTGCATCCGTAACTAAGTACATGTCATTACCAAGTTTTTGCTGGTTGTTTGTATTAAACTTTAATAAAGCGATTTAGTTATTTCTCTTAATTTAGAGGTCTGAAGAAAATATTCTTTACAAAATTAAAATATCAAAAATATATAATTATTAATTGTTCTAAGCAATTTTTTATTGAAAAATCATTAGTATCACTTCAATGGAACAAGAATTATTACATGAAATCTAAGACATTTGCAAAGGGACAGAGAGAGAGTGAGAGAGTAAAATATCTACCAAATAAATAATATTATGGTAAAATTTTTATCATAAACACATATGAATATTATTTTAATTTCTAGTGTTACTTACAATTGTAGGTAACATAAAAATTGTTTAACATATATTTTTTTTTATAATTTCAGTAAATATGTACAATTTGTTTTTGTCTTGACGATGATGACAATATTGTGATAAATGTTTTTGAACATTAAGTTTTCAAGTACAAGCCATTAAAATTGTTATATAATTTTTATTTTCTTGTTGAAATGTTTGTGGCAAGAGTTTGTTTGTATGCAGTTTGATTTTATGGCATTTAATTATTAAACATCTGCCATAAACAGCTATAATTACTGAAATATAAATTGTGTTTTTTTTTTTATATATTTTGTTTAAAAAGGTATATAGTTTAAAGATTTATTGTGTTTTCCCCTGGAATAATAACAATATGTTGTATTTTATAACAATATGTTGTATTTTATTATTTTGTCAATAAAAATGGTGACTAAATAATGTTTTATTATTTGCATTTATATTTAATATATTTTTATATTATAAAGTTTTTTACAATATAAAATTATCACTTACGTCATTAAAATATCTAACAGCTTTTCCTCAACACTTTGTAAAACGTCAAAATACTATATTTTAATTTTTAATTATATTTTTGTAGGAAAATAAATTTTTCTCTATATATCAATAAGTCATCTTTAATAAGATTATAGTTTTATTATTTGGACTTTGATCAAATTTATATATTATTTATTGTTTTGTTTTTATAGTTTTTGGCACAAGTTCTTATTTTAAGTTAAGGACGAATACTTTTCACAAATATTACTGTTTCATAGTAAACGAATAAATACTTAGAAATAAAGGTAAAATGTTTGTATAAAAGTAACTGTATCTAACAGATGAGCGAGCATATGTTATCTTTTATTTTTTTTAATATATAGTTTATAATAGTTTTTTATTGCAAACATTATCTGCCTCAACACAAGATATTTATTTATTTATTATAAATACATTATACATAAACTTAAAGTTCGTTGAACTTTTTAATAATTTTTTCCTTTGTAAGTACAAAGCCTTAAATAAAAGTTTTCAATTTCTTAGAGATATCCTTAAATTCTTCTTAACAATCATAGGATTGTACTTGTAATAATGAGAAGAAACCATCATTGTCATGATAATTCTGGCAGCGTTTGTCTGCCTTTTCAAACATTAATCAATTTAAAATCTAATTTTAGAGGAAATACAAGAAATTAAATAAATATTGTATCTGTTACACAATCAATAATGTGTGTTGTATTACAAATAATGTATCCTACCTTAATTCATTCCCTTATTAAAGTCAAAGAATTTATTCTATCATTATTTACACATGGTTTCTAAGACACTTGTGCCAATACAATGTAGAAGAATTTCTTAGATACATAAACACACACTTACTGCTAACAATTTTATCATTGAGAAAAAGGAAACTTTAAATCAGACATAAAATGAACAGGTGTAATTTAAATAAAAGGACATAATAAACATCATCGTCAATTCGTCGTCAATAACATTTTTTTTTATAAATATTTTATAAGACTTTTTTATTTTTGTTGTAGTAAAAGTTTTTATTCTTTACATAGATTTTCTCTTTTATTTAAGTTAAATTCTATTCAGTTGGTTAGTTGTTATTCTAAGTTAGAGAAAATCCTTTTTATATAATTTTTTTTTTCTTTTCTTTTTTCCTTCTTTAATTTTTCATATTGATTTATTTGTCTGCTACGCAGTAGAATTTTTATAAGAAAAATATATTAAATATTTATTTATAATATTCAAGTTTTTCTAAATTTAAAATTATTTTTTTTTTTTTTTATTTTCTAAGAACGAATTTATTTTGTATCCGAACC
>MINK01176689.1:8595-21820 GCA_001735545.1 Phormia regina | reverse complement strand
AGAGATAATTATACTAATTACGTATAACCAGCTGTGTTTATAAAATAACTTTGAGAAATTTCTTATATTCGAATTTAAACAACATTGACTCATTTTTATAAGATTTAATGAATCATTTTTTGCGGTTTTTTTGTATTTTGGAGTGAAGAGGGTAATAAAATAATGCTGCTGTGAATACAAAGAAAAGATAAAAAAAAAAACAATATTATTTGTAAGGACAACCAACCGCCAAATCAAATAATGAGCTTGTGTGCCAATGACATTCAAATACAAATAAATGACTAAAAAACGTTTTCATTTTCATTTTGCCACTTGCACAAACAAACGAACAAACACGCTTGAAAATTTCTTTAGTATTTTTTGGATTTTTATTTATTTTTTTCCATATTTTTGGCAGCAATTTAAAAAACACAATTACAAGTATCAAATTGACCCCAGAACGTGCCACATAAACATGTTTTTATTTTATCATCATTTCACTCACTCTCATTTGCGTTTTTTGTCGTTTTTTTTTTTCTTATTGAGGGGGGTCTGAGTTGTATGGAACAGTGTGTTTTTAGTTTTCAAGTGTTTGTGGTTTTCCGAAAANNACTATATACAAGTGTATTGACTAGACCATTCTCAGAACTATTGACCAGACTACAATTGAGACTACAATAGAGATTATCCACCAGACTAAAATATTGAGCAGACTATAAGCAAGACTATTGATAATAGTCGAGACTATTGACTGTAATAGAGAATATTGCCTATAATCGAGTTTATTGACTAGACTATATACAAGTGTATTGACTAGACCATTCTCAGAACTATTGACCAGACTACAATTGAGATTATTCAACACACTATAGTCGAGAATATTGACTAGACTATTGATGAAACTGTTGACCATTATCGAGACTATTGACTATAGTCGAGACAAATAACTAGACTATAGTCGAGACTTTTGACAAACTATAGTCAAATCGATACTGTTAAATGTATCGAGTCTATTGACTAGACTGTATTCGAGTCTATTGAGTAGACTATAGTCGAGTCTATAGACTAAACGATTTTAGAATTTATTGACTGGAGTATATTCGAATCTACTGTCAAGACTATAGTCGAGACTATTCATCAGACTATAGTCGAGTCTATTGACTAGCCTATAGTCGAGAGTATTGATCAGACTATAGTCGAGGCTATTGACTATACTAGTCGAGTCTATTGACTAGACTAAGGTCGAGACTATTGTCAAGACTATAGTCGAGACTGTTGACCAAATTATAGTCGAGACTGTATACCAGACTATAGTCGATATTATTGACCAGATTATAGTCGAGTCTATTGACTAGACTATAGTCGAGTCTATTGACTAGACTATAGTCGAGTCTATTGACTAGACTATAGTCGAGTCTATTGACTAGACTATAGTCGAGTCTATTGACTAGACTATAGTCAAATCAATTGACTACACTGACTAGACTATAGTCAAAATTGTTGATCAGACTAAAGTCGATACTATAGACCAGATAATAGTCAAGACTGTTGACCAGACTGTTGCCGAGACTATTGACTAGACTATATTCGATTCTATTGACTAGACTATATTCGATTCTATTGACAAAACTGTGGTCGAGTCTATTGATTAGACTATAGTGGAGAACATTGACTAAACTATATTCGAGTCTACTGACTAGACTATTGACTAGACAATAGTTTCCTTCCCATTCTTTTCCTTTACAGTTCAACTTTCAACATCATTTGAAAAATATGACAAGTAGATTTTTACTTGATGTACTTCAAGTCTAAGCAATAAACTGTTCGCAGCAACAACCAAAAAAATCTAACAACGTATAAAAATGTTGTTAAAGGAAAAGTTTATAGGAACTAAGTAGTTTTAAATTTTAACTTAACTGTTTCTTTTTTTTACTACATCTCAAAAAAAGATGCTGTGAATACTTTTTGTAGCTATATTTTATGAAAGCTGCCAAAAACTATTTGCTTCTTAATCTTAAGTACTAAAAACAGCCAATTTTGTATGCAGCTCTAAATAAGGCGTTTAAAACAATTTGCTTTTTTACATTCAAAGGCTGATATTCTTTTAAAATAAATTCTTTTGGGTTTAATAAATTTTGTCGTTAACTAAATATAAAAATTTACTTTTAGTTTCGTGCTTAGAAAATTTTCAAGTTTTCTTTTAATTTCTTATGGGTCTTTATGTCAAGGTCTCTCAAATGTTTGCGTTATTTTTTTGAACATTTTTAGGCCACAATTAGTTTCTTTTTTCATTGGATTGAAAAATCAAGTGCAAAAATAAACACAAAAACTAAAAGTTTTGTTAAAATGTTTATAGAGGAGTTGCATTAAGAAAGAAATTTTCTTTCTTTAGTTTGCTACAAAAGCATAAATAAAAAAGGTGTTCGGATATTTTGGTTCAAGTAGTAATAACTGTAAAAGTATTGCACATCAATCAAAATATATGATGGACATATTTTTGCAGTTTTTAATGCATCAATCAATATATGATGAATGGGTCATAAAGGAGATGTAATGGGAAGAAAAATTCAATTAAGTACTAACGAGTTTTAAAAGGAAAGAGAAACTAGAAATGCTTTACCAACTGAAAATAATATTTAAAATCTGGTAAAGATTACTGATTAGACTATAGTAGAGAATATTGACTATACTATGCTCGAGACTATTTATTAGACTATATTCGAGACTATTGACTAGACTGTAGTCGAGACTAATGACTATATTATAGTCGAGACTATTGACTAGACTATAGCCTACATTATAGGCTAGAATATAGCCGAGACTATTGACTAGACTATAGTCGGGACTAGACTGCAGACTAAACTATAGTCGATACTATTGACTAGAATATAACAGAGACTATTGACTAGACTATAGACGAGACTATTGACTAGACTATAGACGAGACTATTGACTAGACTATAGTCGAGACTATTGACTAGACTATAGTCGAGACTATTGGCTAGACTATAGTCTAAGCTACAGTCGAAACTATTGGCTAGACTATAGTCAAGACTATTGAATAGACTATTACAGGTCTGTAATTGAGGCTACTTACTAGAATATAACCGAGACTATTGACTAAACTATAGTCGAGACTATTGACTAGCCTATAGTCGAGACTATTGACTAGACTATATTCGAGACTTTTGACTAGACTATAATCGAGACTTTTGACTAAAATATAGCCGAGACTATTGTCTAAATTATAGTCGAGACTGTTGTCTAGACTATAGTCAAGACTGTTGACTAGACTATATTTAGTAGGCTATAGTTTAGAATATTGAGTATACTATTGACTTCACCATAGCCGAGACAATTGACTGGACTTTAATCGAAACTATTGATTAGGTTATAGTCGAGACTATTGTCTTCACTATAGTCTATAGCTGAGACTATTTACTAGACTGAAGTCTATAGTCTAGACTACTGACTAGGCTATTGTCTATAGTTAAAACTGTTGAGTAAATTATAGTGAATAGTCGAGACTATTTACTAGACTGTAGTATACAGTCGGGACAATTTATTAGAATATAGATTATTATCTATAGTCGGAACTATTGACTAGACTATAATATAGACTATTGACTCGACTATAGTCTATGGTCGACTCTATTAACGAGACTATATCCGAGACTAGACTATAGGCCATAGTCGCGGCTATTGACTGGACTATAGTTTGTAGTTAAGATTATTGACTCGACTATAGTCTATGTCCGGAACTAATGAATAGTTTGTAGTTTATAGCTGAAACTATTGACTATAGTCGAGACTATTGACTTGATTATAGTCTATAGTCGAAATATTGGCCCGATTATATTATTTATAGTCGAGGCTATTGATTAGACTATTGTCTATATTCGAGAATATTGACTAGACTATAGTCTATAGTAGAAACTATTGACTATACTATAGTCTGTAGTCGAGAATACAGACTATAGTATAGTCTATAGTCGAGACTGTTGACTATACTATAGACAAGAATATAGTAAAGACAATTGATTAGAATATAGTCGATGTTATTGACTATATTATAATTAAAACATTTAGCCAAAGTTTAGGCTATAATTTACACTATTAACTACAACTACACTATACTATTGTCAAGATATTTGCTATAATATTAATAAATATTTACCTTCTGCTAAATTCTTTTGCCAACCTTAACCTCTGACCAAAACCTTCAACATTTTTATACTTTTTCTTCTAAGATACTTACAAATTATATTATTATAATTATTAAAACAAAATTAGTCCTTTAAAATTTATTATAATATTTGCAGTTTTCTTGTTCACCCAACTACTATTTTTTAAATAATTTTCTGATCTCTATGGCAATTTGCCAAGCATGATTTTTTTGTGGGTAAATAGAAATAAAATATCTAAATTGTGGTAGTATTATAGTTTTTTTTTACATTTAAAGTTAAATAATATAGAAAAAAAGAAAATGCATCTCATCAAATATAAAACGCATTCTAATGCCTCAATGACACTGATGATGATGTTGACAACAACGGCAACAACGACAAGGATGACGATGAAATTTCAAACCAACTAAACGCAAAAAAACTGACAATAAAAATAAAATAAAAAATATATAAAAAAATTATCAAGAGACCAAAAAAGCAGAAAAAATAACAAAATGAAAGAAAATTGTAAAATAAAAGTTATGAAAAAGGAGAAGAAAAAACATAAATTTTTGGATAAAAAAAAGAACCACAAAATAAAGAAAAATTAATAGTAATAGAAAAATATAAAAAATGTATTTTTACTTTAAAAGAATATTTTTAATTTATAAAAAAAATTAAAACAAAATGTTGGCAAATATATATTTTAATTAACAATGGAAAAAGTGCTTATAAAACAATTTTTGAAATAACAATTTCTTTATAATTCAGATAAATTATGTAAAAATCGTAAAATATCATTTAATGTAAAGAAACATAATCATTTTTAAAAAATAATAAATAATAATAATAAACTCTTTAATAAATAAGAAGAAAAATATTTCTTATCTTTACTACCGAATTATTTTACTATTACTACGCTCCTCAACTTAGTGCAACAAAATGTCTACACCAGACACTGTAAATACTGAAACACCAGCCACAAATGCTGAGGTAAGTTTGTTGTTTATTGTTTGTTTATAAAATAAATATTAGTTTATGTTTTATTTTTTAATATTTAAATAGATTTTTAGAGTTTCTTTATTTAAGTTATTTTTGTATTTTTTATTTAAAAATAATTGTTTAGAATTTATTTTTTATTATTTATTGTTTATTTTCTTGTTTGTGTTTCCTGTTGTGATTTTTTTATAATTAAAATTTTTGCAAATGATTTTTGAAAGCTTTTAGAGAGAGTATTTTAGTTTTAATACCCCTCACCACTGCAACAGGATATATAAGATTATTTATCTGTGAGTAATATTGCAAAATATGATTTCAAACATATTTCTTGCATATAAAATAGTTGGATGCATTTTAGCTGTAACCGTCCTTATGTGCAAACTACAAATTTAGCCAATAGTTTATTCAACAATATTCGTTATAGTCTAGTCAATAATCTTTACTACAGACTAGTCAATAATTTTAAAAGTCACGACTATATTTTATTCAATGATCTCATCTACAGTCTATTCAATAATATTTACTATAATCTAGTCAATAATCAGGACTATTGTCTAGTCAATATTCTTGACTGCAATCAAGTTAATAATCTTGACTATAGACTAGTCAATAGTCGCAAATATGGTCTAGTCAATAGTCTCGACTATAGTTTAGTCAATAGTCTTGTCATGAACTCGACTATAATCTAGTCAATGAACTCGACTATAGTCTTGTCAATGAAATCACGTACAGTCTAGTCAATTGTCTCGACAGTGCTCTAGTCAATAGTCGCAACTATAGTCTATTCAATACTCTCGACTATAGTCTAGTTAATAGCCTCAACTATAATCTAGTCAACAGTGTCCATTGTAGTCTATTGAAATTGTTTATTCTGTAGTGTAGACTATAGCTTATTTTATAGTCTAGACAATAATTTATAGTCTAGTCCATACTCCATTTTATAGCCTTGACTATAGTTTATTCTATAGTCTGGAATTAAAAGAATATATTTTATTCTAGATTATAGTTTATTCTATGCTATATTTTATAGTCTTTAGTTCTTTAGTCTAGACTATAAAATATTTTATAGTCCTGACTTAGTATATCTTATAGTCTATAGTATATTTTATAGTCTAGTCAACTTGACTATGGTCTTGTCAATTAAATCGACTATAGTCTAGTCAATAGCCTCAACTATAAATTATAGTATATGAGTTATATAGTGTCGACTATAGTTTATTGAAATAGTTTATGATATTGTCTATTCAAATAGTTCGTTCTGTAGTTTACACTTTAGTTTATTCTATAGTCTAGACAATAATTTATAGTCGAGTCCATAGTTTATACTATAGCCTTGAATAAAGTTTATTCTATAGTCTGAAATTGATAGAATAAACTATATTCTAGATTATAGTTTATTTTATGGTATATTTTATAGTCTAGACTATAATATATTTTATAGGATATAGTTTATACTCTAGACTATTATATATTTTATAGTCTACACTATAATACACTAGAGTATAATATATTTTATTGTCTATGCTATAGCATATTTTATAGTCTAGACTATAAAATATTTTATAGTCTAGACTATGATATATATTATAGTCTAGATTATAATATATTTTATAGTCTAGATTTTAGTATATTTTATAGTCTAAACTTTTGTATATTTTATAATCTTGGCTATAGTATACTTTATAGCCTAGACTATAGTATATTTCACAGTCTGGACTATAGTATATTTTATAGGCGAGGCTATATAGTCTAAACTATAGTATATTTTATAGTCCAGACTATAATTAATTTTAAAGACTAGGCTGTTGTTTATTTTATAGTTCGAACTTTAGTATTTTCTATAGACTATTAAATAGAATGATTTTTTCAAAATGAGTTAGTTAGTCAATCACTAAAAGAAATTCATTTGAAACCTCATAAAATTTAAATGAAAAGTTATAACATTTTTTTAACCTGAAACAATTTTTTTTCTATTTCCATTTGTCTGTGAAAAACATGCTCACGTCGACAATTTCAGTTCGAATTAAATGAAAATTATTTTAGAAATTTTGCTATAGTTCTAAGCAGTTTGCTATTTAATATCAAGTAAATTTGTTAAATAGAAAAAATTTTATAGACCAAAATCTTTACATCTAATTGCACCACTATGGTTGATATATACGTTGTATAGAATGATAAGGGACATATGGCAGAAAATATTAGAAGAGAGATGTAGAGTGAAGAAAGAGAAATATATGTAGTCGAGACACCATTAGAGATATGTTAAGCTATTGCCTGACTAGTTATGTAGATAAAATAAATCATACTGGGAAATAAGTGATGATAATCATAGATATTGAAATTCTTGTTTAAGGTGTTTATTCATCGCGTGTTATCTGTTGTTCCTATACAATAAATATTTATGAAATTAATAATCTGTGGTACTAGTATATAGAGCAGATAAAGAAAATTACTACCTGACACAATTAACTGATGGATCAAACGTGTACTGCTAAGGGTATATTATATCAATGTCTTATGTCAATACCTCGTTTACTAATTTATTGGTATGTTTATTTCCTCTTTTACGATATACAACTTGTAAATACTAATGTCTCGAAACGAGTGTGAACTATGGGAATTAGAAAAATAGACTATCTGGATATGCCTAGATGTCATATCGCAATCAGTTAAGCTTGATCTCTCTGTTAAATGTACATATATCAATAGCCTCTACTCGAAGGTGAATGACGTAGTATGATGGTGAAGAACCTTTGTTTTCATTTTATTAAGATATAACGATCGTGCTCACTTAATCACAAGGTAATATTCTAATAGGTCTCTCAATAGTGAGACAAGAGGAGAATCCGCAAAATAACTATAAAATGTTTATCTGGTGTGTGTGGAAGATGTAATTTAATTATGAACAAACATTAATCATTAATAATGGAAATGTAGAACAATCTAACTTGGTGCGAGAAAAATACGTTTTTATTTGTTTTAACGTTTAAATAACTATTTATAAAAAGTATATGTTATCGAGGTACTACTAAATAGTTCCTCTAATGTAGTCTGCGCTAGAGATTCTATATGATTATATAGGTTCATTAAGAGCACTCTAGCTTATCTCTAATAATAGTATCGGAAGTATACAATAATTTCGAGTATTAGTCTAGATTATTGCTTGTATATTCAAATCTCGCTCTCCTAAGATGTACCAATTGATGCTTACAGATTAAAGATTGATCATAAATAATTGGATACTCACTGCACATTTGTGGTATGTACTTTTACTTATGATATATATTGAATGTCTTAGAGAGGATAGCAGAGGGTGGTCACAAATCCATCTAAGTACGCTAAGAGGCGCGTCAAGTGACGGTATCTCTTGACATATATACTTTATTCAATGATTAGTTTGCGTTACTTGATGAATATCTCAAGACATGTATCAATGTCTATATAGACTAGCTATCTCATAGTATTAATCGTAGCTCTTAATCTGCGATAATTGATTGGTTATAATAGAGCATAACACATCAGATATTTACATGTGATATAGCGCTCCAATTGTTAATTTCTATATAATGAATTATCCTCTGAAAAAGATGAGATGTATGGCGCTGATATTAATTATGTTCTCATTTATATACTCCAAAAGCAATATGATCTGGTAATGTTAAGAAAATTGAAGTCCAAAAGATAAACGAGATACTTACAACAGTGTGTTATACATACCTCTATATTCGAATAATGTTATATTGATATGAGTAATTACATAATCTTGCTCTCTTTGTAATCGGTCTACTGGCCTAAAGACTGGATAATGTAGGTTTATGGTATATAATCTCTACGCAATATAGGATATATAGAACTCGAGAAAAATATGTGAGCTAAATGTCACAAATTTCGGTGAGTTTTAAAATTAAAATTATAACTGATTTTTAGTGTTGTCTATAAAATAATTAAGTCAAAATTACAATATTTCTCTCGTAAAGATAACGTAAATTATATAACCTTAATTAATGTAGACAAGATAGCTAAGAAACAGGATGTGTGTTGAAGACTCAACATCTTGGAGGAGTAGTCGCGGTCATTGGAAGTTTATCCATTCCGCTTACTATCAACAGAGCAAGGATAAAATTACTATAGGATTAATGCTATAATTTAGATGAATTTAAATGAAAATAGTCCTCAAATAATTAACTCTCGCCCGAGCCCGAAGATGGCGAATAGGTAATAGTCGTAATAATCGTGTATATGTGAGAAAATAATAAGAGTAATCCTATATCGCAACCATAGCCTAATTGGCATTAATGACGTGCTTGTCGTGCTCTGTTCAATTTCTGACTGTGTATATAAGCCTTAAATAATATAATGAATCCTCTAATAAATAAGAAATGATCAGCTCAACTCTCGTACTCCGTATTGCCTGGAGCATGCTAAGCTTGGACCTAAGGAATCGAACGGATCCATATCTATTTTCTGTGATATGATGTCTCAATTTGGAGTGTCAAGATGGACTAGTCCGTATGGTCAAAATAATATTGTTAAAGATTCAATATAAGATAAAGAGCCATTGGACAACAAAAACTAGCATATATAGACTCTATTGTTATAAATTTGAAGGGTAGATGATACATTATTGTGTCTGGGTGCTGATGTTTCTACTCTCGCGCTGATAGGTAAATTGGATCGCATATCGCTCATATATGAGAAAAGAAATCACTTTGACATGGTAATTAGCCTTACATATACAGAACTCTGTAGCTTGACTAAAATTAATATCGCTGCAGTTCGCCGATAGCTCCCCTCGAATAGCTGTCTGAAGTAGATAGCCATCACATGACTTACTCTAATATAGTTGAGTATCGTAGACTGGGTACAACTGTGCGCCATACTGAACCGTCAAATCATGAATCATCATCGCAAATAAAAGAAAAATCTATGGATCTCTGAAGATCGTACAATAAAATAATCGATGTGGTGATTGCTCTAATATAATATATATGCACCAGAAGGAGAGATTTGTTCGGACTTGCGGTTATAACGGGAGTATGACAAAATATTTCAAAAGAGACTAAAGACATACCATTGTATTGAGTCCTATCTATCAATATATGCAAAGCATCAGTGTCGTTAGTAGAAGACAGGAGAATTACTTAGGATAGAAATACAAGGAAGGGCTCAAACACATGGGCAACAAAAATAATACATAGAACATTCAATGTGATAAAATATCATCAGTCCCAATGTAATTAGTATGAAGAATTAAAGAGTACTATACGTATTCCATGATTGTCTCAAACAGTAACAAATATTAAAATAGTAGATGTATCCAATTAGTGAAAATTGATTTACGTGATAATATCATATAATCAAGAATATTTTCTATACATATTAATGTTCTCTCAACTTTTGTTATTTAGAGTAAATAGGGGCCTATTATTACATACATTATGTTACTCTCCAAAAAATAAACAATTTGCTCTTAAATTTATAATATAGATACCTATTTTGTATACACCTAACGTAAAAGCTCGGTATATTCAGGCGAATAAAATTACCCCACTCCTTCGACGACACATTCGACTATGTGAGCGTAATTAGAAGCAACTATCCTCAGGAAACCAGAGATTAAAAGAATGTCTAATCTCTATATACGCTTCCATCTTTAACATTATACGAGAACTAAACTTATTGAATTATTCATGTTAGATAATTTATTACTCGGAAATACCTGTCTAAGCGCGTCACGCGCGTTCAAAAAACCTAAAAAAACACGGGTCTAGAAAAGATGAGGTGAGGTTTTGCGACCTTAATTATGTCTCAACATAACGCAAATTTCTTATCTGTCATTATCATAATAAATTTTGGTGATTTTTTTCGATAAGAAATGGCATCCCTGAGCGGGGCCACCAAGAGTCCCCCTGATTTTCTAGGGTGCATCAATGCAGAAATTTTATTGAAGATACCTCTGTATGGTTCTTTAGTTATCTGAATTAGTTTAAGAAAGAATGCGGGTTTGTGGGAGACCACTGTTCTTTATAACGAATTCTTTATTTGCTATTGTAAAATTAGTAAAGCGTTGCCGTTATTATTGTAACTAAACTGATGAAATGCAAATGCGCTGATATACAAACCATTTACAAATATAGGTCCTAAATAGTTGCATATTAAATTATACTCGTGTTTAATTTTTTTCCCTAAACAGTGACAGTCAAGATAAGAATAAAGTAGGGAACAGAGGAGAACAAATGTGAACCATGACGAAGACAAATTTCAGAATTTAACCAAAAACTTCACTTACCGATTCATAGAACTGTTTGTGACCATTACCAGTGAGATTAAACCTTTTTTTTAAATAATTACAAAGTTTAAATAGGGTAGTTATAAGCAGTTCAGCATAGAGATGGGTAACATACATAAGATATTTCGATTATCATGACTTGTCTTGTCTATCGTGGCGCCATTGATTGTTAATTTGTTTTTAAGAATTTTTTTGCTCTAATCGTGGAAGATTTAGTAAATAATTTTATATTTTTTGTTATTTATAGAATCATTGAAAATTACGATTATAGCACAAATGAAATTTAAACTTTTCGAAACGATTGCAAACATTCAAGTATTTAATAAATAAAATGCACAGGGCGAAGAAACAACTTAAAGACGAAGACACCACAACACACATGAAACATTAAATAATTATAAAATTTTAATGTTGATGTAATATAGAAAGTTTGATTTTTAGAAAAACGTGTAAATGCAAATAAACGAAAGAAAAATATTGTGTTTAATAAGTAAATATAAAAACAAGGGAGAAAAAATAAACGCACGACGGCATTAAAATTATAATGACATGTTTTTCTTGATCGAAAATCAGTTTTGAATAATTGCCATTAAAATACTAAATGATTGCACATATTACTATTCACAGTTTATTGATGGATGGCAGATTCAGCTATATGTTACAAAGATAAATTAAGCAAATATTTATGAATTAGATAAAAGAATTAAGTTTGATATATTTATTGTGTCAACATTAATGCGCTTTTTTTTTGAGAAAACCGCTATCAACAATAATCGAATATTTTTTGCTATAGACAAAGATACAAGTTAAAGTATAAAAATACAAAAAGAATATTTAATTAAAAAAAAAATTATATTAAACTAACACCCTATACTACCATAAATTTCATGATAGAAGTTCTATTAACTGAAGTGTTATGAAATACAAATATTTATTATTATAATTTTTGCTTTTATGGATTTATAATGCTTTTCAGAGAGATTTTTAGAATACGTATGAATTTTTCGGCAAGATTTTTGCAATATGACTACACAATCATCACTCTGTTTTATCTTCACGTCATTTACGCCGAGTTTGTACATGCAGAATATGTATTAAGACAAATATCAAACTTTTATCATGGTCGAGATTTGTTTAATGTAGAATGATTTGTCAGTATTATTGCTGCGTTAAAAGAAAATTGTCAGCGTTCGAGGTCTGACAGTTTTGTCTTCATAATGCTTGGTAAAAGACGCCATCTAGATTGTTGTTAATTTTTGCATAGTTTATTATATATACGTTTTCCTTTATAATTTTCAGAGATAAAAAATTATCTGCAACCCAAACAATATATATATTTTTTTGAAATTTAAGACAAGGTTGTTTTAACACAGCAATAATATTGTGAAATTCAGTCTACATTACACAATTTTTTATCCTGATCACAATTTGACCATTGTCTTGATAAAATTTTGTCAAGTGTAGATTCGAAGTTAATAAACAGAAAATGGTTTACACGATCCTATTTTTAGTGTAAACCATAAATACATAAAACATAGAAATAATATGTGAGATAACACTAACAGAGTGTGTCAAATTTGAGAATAAACATTTTGCTTATATTATATTACATCTTAAATAATAATTCTTATAAGATTTCGTTGTTTTCACTCAGTCACAGAGTTAACACGTACTTTTAATATAAAAAATGGGAAATTATTTAACACAATTTGAATGAAATTATTTTTTTAAATGAAGAATAACCTTTAAAAAAAAACAATTTTCCAAAAAAAAAAAAAAAAAAAAAAAAAAA
>MINK01176687.1:0-10639 GCA_001735545.1 Phormia regina | reverse complement strand
CAACAAAACACCAGTTAAAAATTTATCTTAAATTTATACACTAAATATACACATAATAAAAAAATAAAATCTAAAAACAAAACTTTACATTACAAGCAAATTTTTAGATTTTTATTATATTTTTAGTTTATTAAGTGACACACCTTAGTAGTAATGTTCGAAAGAAAAAACATACCAACAAATCGACAAAACAAATTTGTTTGAAACACAAAAAATGGCCGTAAGTACTAAATAACATTTAGACAAATTTAATGATTTTTTTCTCTCTTTATTCTTTTGTTAACCAAATGCGTGTCTATTAAACATTTATTCCAAAAAAAAAAAAATAAGAGTTACGAAATAGCAAAAATGGAAAAACAATTTCAAAACAATTTGATTTAAGTAGTTCTGATTATAAGTTAAATAGATTTCAATTAATTTGTATATTTTACTTTTTTTGTGGAAAAAAAACTAACGATGTGTAACCAAATGCGGTTCAAATAGTAATAAAGTTCCCTGCTGTTTCTTTTTCTATAAATATTCCCTTGATTGAGTTAATATTATAAGATTTTATAGATTTTTATGAAATTGGATTTTATGTAACACATTTTAAAAATTGGTAAATAAAAATGAAATATTTTATAGGGATATTAAATTAATATATATTGTATTTTATATTTCTTTTATATTTATGGTCTTTTGGCAGCAAATTTGCTTCAAACTATTCACAGATTTCAAGTGAAAAATATGTTTTATGGCAACTAGTGAAACATAAATATATGAGAAACTTAAATTTGAAAAAAATTATTGAATTATAAAGCAACTAAGTACTTTAAACTATCTCTAGATTTATGTTTGTTATATTGACGAAACTTTTTGCTAATACAATTAAAGCTACTATATTAATGTAGCAGTAAAAAAATTGTATACATCTAAGCAAATTATAATATATTTAAAACTACTCACAACCTTTGAATTCCATTTCTATTTTAATTTTAAATGTCTTTTGAGTTGTTATTGTATTTTCGAAATTATTTACTTAATTTTAGAGAAAAATAAATGATAATCTTTTTTTTTTTATTTACATCCAAAGATTTAGCAAATATTTCAACAAATTGCAAAATATTAAATATTTATTTAATCTAAAAGTATTTAAGTTGTATTTGCGAAAAAAAATTCACTTGTAAATTATTATTCTACGTTTACAAACAAAATACCAACAAATCGACAAAACACATTTATTAAATTAAATTTTCAAATACTTATAGTTAGAAGAGAGAAAAAAACTACAATTTGTAAACGTCAACACGATGTCAATTGCATACATATATAAAGGAAAAAACAAATAAAATATTATTAAAAAAAAACTGAAATAAAAAAATGTTTGTTAATGGAATATACAAGTATATAAGCAATACGATTACAACCAACTACTTACATATTTTACTTACTAGCAACAAGAAAACATCATGTAATATTAGAAATATAGGGTAATATAGAATTTCAAATGCCCTATTAGACATGCAAAGTCTATGACTAAAAAGGAAATTAGGGAGAACTAAAAAGTTCCCTAATTGAACAAATTGCAACCAGGAAGTAAGGAAAAAAGTCAATTGCCACCTTTTTCACTACCGTTCTCTAGTTATGTAAATAGAATAAAAAATATTTTTTGTAGAAAAAAAATAGTTTTTGTTTAATTTTTAAATAGTTTTATTGAATGTTTTCACTAATTCTGAAATAATGATTTAGTAATGGAAAAAGAGATCATTTGTCCACCATGTGTATTACTTTAGTATAGAGAGGTAACTAGATATTATGCAATAATTTTGCTTATTTAAATGTTAATGCATAAAAGTTTATCTGGGGCATTTTCAAAAAATACAAAGGATATTTTGCAGCCTTCATTTTTTCTGTTGTATATTTTATAAAGAAATTAATTACTTAAATTTATTCAGATAAAGGGTATTAAAACACTGAATGGTAGTTAGTGAAAAACCTTTATTACAAAAACATACTAACTATAAACAACAAAAAATCGCTTGACAACTTTACAACAAGCGTTTTGAAAATAAAAAAACAAGTAAATTACACTTGTGTCCCATGTTGAAATAAAAATTCAAAAACATTATGCAAAAGTAAATTACAGTGAAAGCCAAACAAATCCAATGAAAATGTAAAAAAAAAAAAATAATTAAAAAAATTTAATATGTTTTCTCAAAATATATTATCAGCTGCTCAAAAGCCGATGTTTATTAGATAAACTTTAAAAGTTATTGTTATTCAATAACTTCAATCAGGTCTAAAACATTAGCTCAAGGAATGACTGCAAAAAAAGGGGGTGTGCACGAAAAAATTCATTCAAATGAAAAAATTCGATTGCAAGAGGTTTCTCAGTCAATTCGAATACACAGTATTTTTTTATTTAATTAACTCGCGGTAAATCGTGTTTAGTAAAATTAAGCACTCCATATTAAAGCATATCTCCAAAACAACTTATCCGATTTTATTCAAAAAAAGAGAGAAGGAGATATAGATGGTCGAAACCCACCATATGATACCCAACACCATGTATACCAAAATATTCGGAAAAGTGGCAATTTTGGTGGTTATACTTGTATTAAGTGTTGTATACTTGTAAGTGTAATAGAAAATATTACAAAAATACTAAGAATCACATGTATTTATGCACATCTGGTAAATTTTCGAGATTGGTCTTATGAAGCTTCCATCATAAAATGTTGCTCTGTCATTTATTCTTATAAAATGTAAAATTTTTATAGAATTTATGGATCTTAAAGTGATTTTCGAAAGAATTGTTAATATGGGAGCTATGATCAGTTATGGACTATGGTAAATTATGAACCAAACTTCAAATGAAATTTGGCATATAGGTTTTTGCCTATAAAAATATGTATAAAAAGTGAAATAATAGATCGATCATAACTAATTTTAATAGGCTTTGTCCTTAGACTATAACACATATTTGTACCAAATTTAATTCAAAAATATTCAAAATCGCGACCTGTAGTTTTGATTACAAAATTTACATGAACGGACAGACGAACGTACATCGTTAAAACGGCTCAGAAAGTGATGGGGTTGGTATAAATTAAGGTGAGTCTTAGACCATTGCTTTTGAGTATTATAAACATCAGCACTAGCGAATAATACTCTTCTAAAAAAATTAAAATATAAAATTTTATTAAAAGTTATAAAGCACTGGCTTGAAGATACACGAGAATGTTAGAAAAAATATCAAGAGGCTAAAAAAAAAACGAAGATAATATTGGTCTGAAAGATAAATTCCCATCACTAGAACTATATTGTATTCAATTTTTTTATTCTTCTACTCATTATTACAACAAAAATATACCAGACAAATGGTGTTTCTATGCACCAAAAGAAGAAAAATTCACGAAACTTTCCAGAACACAACCAACCAATCCACTTAGGATTGGTTCATACAGGTATGAGATAGAAAAAGATTTTGAAAACGAAAAAAAATGTTTTTTTTTTTTTAATTTCTCTAAAATTTGTTGGTTACTTTTACATGGGCTGTATTTTCTAAATAAAAATAAATCACTGTTGCAAAAATAATTTTTGAAATGGATCAATTTTCATCACAACTTTTCGAAGCGATTCGATTTGAAAACGATCGGTTTTCATCACATACCTGATAGTAAAAAATATTTGAAAATGATCTAAAGCTGACTAAGAAATAAGTAACAGTTCAAAAAGAAGTGAGTCAAGAACAGAACATAAACTGTTTCCGAATATATTCAATATTTTATTAAAAACATTAACTGCCTTATATCCAGCAAAAACTTGGTAATGGTATGTAGTTACGGATGTAGTCACTTTTTAATGATAACAACATACATTCTGCATTACATGAAAGTAGATTAGTAACTACTTGCTTTTAACTTGATATGTAATCAATTACTTAAGATCAGATTTTTGGAAATGTTACTTTTTACCTTTTCATTTATATTATAAAAAATATTTTAAGAGTAGATAAAACATGAATATATATTAATTACTTTTTAAAATCACGAAGAATATCGAACGTAATCGAATAAACACCAGCCTCAGGTGGAGTCGAACCCACGACGTAAGCACACAGAATAGGTTATTGTCAAAAAAATCCATTGGGACATTTTATACGCACATTAAGTCATTAATGAACTCTGTAATTTGAGTTTATGTAAAATGTTAAATTAAACATAAAATGAGGTATAACTCTTAAACCAATAAAGAGGCTTAAAAATGTACTAGCGGATAAATTCAATTTCCTATAATTAATAAGGCTATTGGTAAATTATTAGTGTTCAAAAGTGCCTGTACATTATTAAAAAAAAAACACTAATTTGTATTGGGCACAATTTGTAATGTCTAGATGGAGGAAGTTAAAAATTTTGTAGGCACTAAATTTTAAGAGTCTGCAATTTAGGATATATAGAAAAATTTATTTGCTATCTTGAGACAACTTGTTAAACGTATTAAACTCTTAACAATTTTCAGCCGAGGGCTTCTATAAATATTTGGGCTTTGGGCGAACTCCTAAATTGATATTCATGTAAAATGTACATACAAATATCCCCCATTCGCGATTGAAGTTCCAGCTATGGTTGTGATTGATTTTTATTTTTAACATTTTATTATTAACATCTGCACGGGTCACAAAAAGGCGTTTCAAGAAGTCTCCAAGTCTATGGTATGAAATAGTATATCAGCTCCAGATTACCGGATATTTTTAATAAATAAAAAATTTAAAAAATATATATATGAGCTTTTTATTTTCTATATTTTAGTACTTTTATCGAATCGATAATGTAATGAGTTACTATTCATTTAACAAATAATGACTTCTGTAATGCTTTTGAAATCAATGAGTGATTGAATAGCTACTAAGTAATTAGTTCGTATAAAAACACCTAAGTAATGACTTTCTCAAAATATATAGTAGGTAGTTGTCAGCAATCAGAGTGTTAAAATAATTAGTTATTCATCTTATGTGAATGCAATTAATATCCATTATATTAGCTTCTTATCTCATTACATGGTAAACAAAGTTTCTGCTGGGTACATAACACATTTTTTTTATTAATCAAAGCTTCATAGAAAAAAGTTTATAAATTTAAAAAAGAAGTCAATAGATCCTGAACTTGTGATCTCGAAGTAGTACAAATTCGGATCATTTCCAATGACTTCACTGAATAGGAAGTCATGTCCACGATTTTATGATTTTTTCCGATTTTTCCTTTTATTACTGCAGAGAAATTAAATTTAGTTCATATATAAACTATTTTTTTAATGAAATAAATTTTTCGCAACAAATATTTCAGAAAGATTTTTTAAATCAATTTTTAGTTACTTTTCAAGATCACAAAAAGATATACTTATTGTACTTTAGAAATAGAGAAAATGACTTCAGTTCACGGGCCACAAAATCAAACTTTCATTGAAAGTGACCCATAAGTTTAATTTTTAAAAGCTTAATTGTCGATACAATAAGCTTTAAAAATCTTTAGCCATTCTAACGTGTATCCACTGTTTTTATACAATTTATTAGATGAAAAAACCAACTCTGCTAAAAACTCTTTACAGATAATTCTTTTTTTATGTAAAAAAACTGTGTAATACTCTAACAAATGACTTCGTCTTGGCAATGAGGTTAGCAGCTCAATTTAGTTGTTGAAATTGCAAAAAAAAAAAAAAAATCAACAACAACAAAAAAACTAAAACATAGATACTAAACTAATACTAATAGTAATCCCAGCTTTAGACATTAGATTGTGTAGTAAGTTTGTTAAAGTTTTTATCTAAAACATTAACAGCTGGTCAATAAATTCACGTTTTAAAGTCTTAAAACGACATATAGAACATGAAGACTAAATGTTTCGATTTTTTACTATTTTTTTCTTTCAAATCTCAAAAAAAGTTTTAATACTCTTGTTTTGGAGCGTATAATGTAAAGGAAATTTGTAAGTTTGTTTTGTCAATTTAGTAGCGATAATGTAAGTGAACAAATGTTCTTGGAATTGGCGGAAAAAGACAAAAAAAAAATAATAATAATAAAACAGTGAAGTAAAGGTATGCAAATATAGAAATTAATTAAAATTAAATAATAACAAAATTTTATTTTTTTTATATTTAGGGTGTTTTACAAATCTTAACTTAACTTTAATTTTTATTTCATTTCAATTCATTATTTTTTCTTAAAGACTTTTTAGTATCATTTAATTGTTTCACTAAATGCGGGGTTAAAATCAATTAATAAATGTTTTCTTTTTATAGAAAAAAAACCCGTATTTTTTTTAATAGCAATTAAGAAATCAACAATATAATTATTATTATATTCTTTATTTGTAGATCATAAAAAAACGTGAACATTAAACATTTCCTACACATTAAATGTTTTAAAAAGTACTAGTCCGTTAACATATGAACATTTATTACGATGATGATGGTTGATCTATCTGGCAATTATCTTTTGTAAAAGTCAATGCAATTTTTCAAACATAAAAATAAATTCGTATTTTTATTACTTATATTAAATGTTTTTTTGTTTTTGTTTTTCTTGGTCTTTTGTATTTCAATTGAAATTGTAAATTTTATGTAGAATTTTAATGATAAATCAATCAAGTTTCTATAAAAAGGGTGACTTTTTTTCCACCACAAAGTCTTAAAGTCATAAATTTATATTTTTTTGCTTTTTTTTATTGGAAAACAATTAAGTTTTTATTTGTTACGTTAAATGATTTAATACGGGTGATGGCAGTTATTGCTAGAATAAAATAAAATAAAATAAATGGCAAGTGAGGAATTGAGAGGATTAAGAGAGGGGTTTTGTTAGAATTTTATATTTAAAAGAAACTATTAATAAGTCTGATTGATGATCTGAAACAAGACAACTGCGGCATTAAGATTCTATAAATATATTCTGATACCAATTGACATTGGTGATTGGAAAATTTGACAGAACGAATTGTGGCTTATTTCTTTGCATTAAATAAATTGGATAAACGATCCAGATAAAACTTTCTTTAAGGAATGAAAAAATAACTTATCAGAAAAGTTAAAAAAAAAAAAATAAACTAAAAAAAAATAATGTTAAAGTTCAGCTGTTTTAAAAATTGGGGTCTAAAAAGGATAAAAAACGATCTAATTATTATTATTATTATTATTATTATTATTATTATTATTATTATTATTATTATTAATAGCATGACTTTTAAGAAAGTTACAATCGGTTAATGTTAACTATATGATGCCTTACACTATGCAGTATGGGTTTTTACACAATACTTGAGAAAAAGCCGTTGAAATTTTGTACAGTGGTTTATATTTTAAAACAACGTTTATTTGTGTTAGTTAATATTTTTGTGAAATTTTACATGACAACAGTCAGACAGACGGACGGACATTGTTAAATCGATTCATAAAGGGTTTCTGAATTAATTTTAAGACCAGCTTTAAATGGGGATTGATAAAAAAATCATCACACAAGGATTGCGCTTAAAAAATTTAATGAACACGATAAGGTTTATATTAAAATCAATGATTCACTCGCAAACAATTTTTGGTAATAATTCTGTAACTAGTGAACTGTAGGAGATATTTCAGCAAAATTTCAATTGCATGGGGTAGGGAGTGAGTGAGTGACTCTCCAAAGTTGAGCACCATTGATATGTTTTTTTTTTTTTAATTTGTGAAAATTGTGTAAATAGACAGTACTTTTAAAAAGTACAAAAAAATACATTTCTGAGTATCTCTTTTGCATTAAGAGATATTCAGATCGACGTAAATTTTTCTCATAAATATTGGAATAAATAAATATTTAATAAAACTATAAAAAATTGCATATTTTGGAATTGTTTTTTTTATTTATTGTTATGTGCCATTTTAAAAATCCATATATTTTCAAAAGCAATTTTAGCACAAATAAGTGTAAGTAGTATCCCCACAAACTAGGAATAAAGGTCTCCCCATAAACCCTAGCCAAATTTCATAAACTTTAAAAAAAAAAAATTATTTATTTTTTCAAAATCACAAAACTGGGATAAACATAGAATTATTTTAAATAAATTCCTTAAAATGAAAAGTAAACCCTATTATCTAGGGTTTACTTTTCCTTCTAATGGGCGCTTCTTACAGCGATATAGTGAATATTTAAAAGAAATAATAATAATTTTTGAAAGACGTTCTTCTGGAATGTAATTTTGGGCATTTTGGAACAAAAAATAGGAGTTTTTAAATCTTTAATTCTCTAGGACGAGTTTATCTATATTGCTATAAAATTTCATTAGAATATCTTTGTTCATTTGAATTTTAGTACAATTTAAATATTTAAATTATTTTTAAAAAAAATCTTTATTTTCCGTTTTTTTCGGATGCTGGTCTAAAGAAATTTTAGGTAATTTAATTACCCTTGACTTAAAGGGAACCGGTTCAAAACTAGTCATGTGACAGATTCTCAGTGCTAGTAAGCGGTTCCAGTTCCAGAACATTATATGAGAAGAACCTGTCACTTTTACGTGGGATTATCATTGGAGGTAGCTAATTAGCCCCCTTGGGACAGGTCGCAGTATAAGTCACAGTACTGGTCCTAGAGGTCATGTTCAGTGTCGATTAATATAACAAAAATTTGATAAAAATTTGAGAATTTTTTACTTTTTAAACATTTTTTTATTGATCCTTTTATTAAATTTATTTTTAATTTTAAATTTTTTTACTAATGTCGTTAGCGGCACCCAGAAATGAACCAGTACTCATCTAAAGTGTCTTGTTTTATAGTCTTCAACGTTAACTACTCAGCCACTGATTGTTATTTTGGGGGCAGTTGCTAATGGCGCACTTAACAAGCCTGTTATAAATTGACACTCAACTGTTAAATAGTTTCAATTGAGAACCAGATGACACAAACATCTGGTTCTCAATTGCAACTTTGGTGACGAGTTAGGTGCCAATTGGTACTCAACTGGTACTAAGGGACTGGTTCATTACTGCAATTAGTACAAATTTCCAGCATCTTTTTTGTAAGAGATAGAAAACTCTTCTTTTTACCAAATTCCTTAGTTATAAGTATTTTCTAATTTTCAGCCTAAATTTATATACTTTTTTAAACCGATTTTTTTCAATATTTCTTTAATCTACAATAAAACTTATTTATGCCTTAGCAACACACAAGTATTTGAACATTTTCAGTGGGTGCTTTATACATATTCAAAGATTTTTTTTATTATAATATTTTTAAATTTTATTTTTAATCCAAATATTTATGATATGTCTCACTAATACAAAAATTAGGCGACCTTTTTTTTCCATACACATTCCTTACATTTTCTTTTTTTCCCCCCAAAAAAACATTCTTCTACTAAACTACTTTGTATCTAATTTTAACACCTGCTTTAAAACCAAATACCACACTATCAATTTCATAGATTGTTCCGTTTTTCATTTTTCTTTTTTTTTCATGTTGTGGGTATTTATTTAAATATTTATAAACTTAAATTATGATCTTAATAACAATTTATGTCAATTGTAAATCACAACAAAAAAAAAAACTAAATCAATTTATGTGCCTCCCAAAATCATCTAAATGTTTAAATACACAATTAAACAAAAATCTCCAAAATCACCACAAACACTTTCACTGGTTTCCCTCTCTTTCTCTCTACCTCTTTCACTCGAACAACAACATTAGTTAAAAGAAAAATTATTATATGATTATTTATTTAAATAATAAAATTAATTTATATAGATTTTCAAAAAAAAAAAAAAAAAAAAAAAAATTTTTTTTTTTTTTTCATTCTGTTGTATCATTTTAAGTAAAACTTTTCTAATTTTGCTTTCGTTTGATTGCTTGTGTTTGTTTGGCTTGTCTTGAATGCAGTTGCAATCTCATTTAATAACTGGATGTAGAATAAATAAATTATACAGATTTCTTAAATTTTTTATAAACACAATTTATCGCAAACAACAAAAAATATTCAACAAGACTATGAATTCCATAAAAGAAAAACTTTTTTTTTTCTTATTTTTCTTTAAATAAAGTGAATTCAAGCAGAAAAAAAATTATTTAAATATTTGTTAACACACTGGTTTTTATTTATTTATTTATAATTTTTTTTTTTGGTAGAAAGAGGGGTTTGGTTGTTGGTAAGTGTCGCTTGCTTACTCGATTGTTCGGTCGTTGTCTGGTGGCCGGTTGACCGGGTATTTTGGATTCCACAAATACACAATTATCAAATACATTACAACAATAATAACATTAATGCATATTTTAATCGTTAAAATTGTCTCATAAACTCAACAATTTTATGTGACAACAAATCGTGTTGTTTTTGTTATTATTGTTGTTGTTGTTGGTGGTGGTGGTAATGTTAAAGTTTTATTTTTTTTTTCATGTAGAGGACTTTTTGCTGTTAATGGTTTTATGCTGTTTGAATATTAGGTTTTTTATATAGATTTTGCTCTTTTTTTATTGTCTAAAGAAGTAGATTATTGTGTTTTATGCGGCCTGTATTTAATTTCAATTTCAATATTTATCGGAATTTAATAGCTAATGGACAACATTGTAATTTATTTTTAAGTAATCAATGTTTTTGTGGTTGTTATATTAATATTACTAAATCATACAAATTATGGAATTTTTTTC
>MINK01176680.1:0-22506 GCA_001735545.1 Phormia regina | reverse complement strand
TCCACCTTCTTCCTCCTTTTTCAATTCCCAATTCACTTAATTTCTACAACTTATTTAGTTGTTATTTATTGGAGACACCAATATAATTGTAAAATACACATCTATTGAGCAAATAATCGTTTAAATTGACGACGCTTAAATAATTTAATTAGATTTTATGATAATCAACCCATCATTATAATAACTTACATAAAAAACAGACCAGAATTAACTATAGCACGAGCCCAGAGGTATGTTACCTCAGGGCATGGAATTGCTGAAAAAAAAGCAAAAAAAAAAATAAAAGGACCCAATACCGTCACAAAAAAAACACGTACAAGCACAAAAAACCAAAAATTTTCTTTTTTTGATTATTTTTTCTTTTTTTTTTTTGTTTAAAAAGTCATTTCTAATACATATAGTTAATGATGAAAAAAATAATAAAACAAACAAATAATTTTTTAATCTTAAAGATTTATCTAAAAAATTTAAACAATTTTGTGGTATTTTAACGTGGGGAATATTTTAAAAATGATTTGTACTCCATTTGTATGAGTTTTTCTTATATGAAACTCTTGCACTTTTTTCCCCTCCACAAATGCCATTTTTCACACAGATTAACAAAATTTTAGTTAACTTTTAGTCTGGCATTTAAATACATAGGACTGGTAGTATAGATGGTATGTGTTATATTTAAATATGACATATTGTAGTATGTATATAAAGATTTTTAGGTGCTTGGTTCTACCGTAGCCAGTGATTTAGTTCATAACTACAAACTGATACACGATCATCACTTATTCTATCTTGTCGTACGAAGAATTAAAAACGACAAGCGGTGGCGATAATTACCCTTATAACTATTTTTATATCTCACCAAAAAAAAGGCAATAAAATAATAATAATAAATATAATGAAAAAAAAAAAAAAAAAAAACAAAAAAAAGAATTGTGAAAAAAAAACTAATGATTAGATGTTATGACTATCTACTGAGGTGATAAAACTTACATAACAGAATAAGTTTTTTTTATTTTTTTTTTAATAAAATGAATGAAATGGATGATGATAATCTTGGTATTGACGTGATTACTTTTTAACACAGGGTGTGGGGAATTAATTCGATTAACTTTTAACTTCTATAAATTTTGGTTGGTTATGATTTTTTTTGCGTATTTATATGATTGTGTTAGGATTTTGTGTGATGACTGTTTATCTACAAAATTTGAGAATGATTTCAAAAATTTATTACTATTAATTCAAGGTTCTTTTGTGTTTAAATGTTTATCTAGGCAGATATTGTCGGTATTTCTGTTTCCCCCGGTGCTCACCACATCACATTTCATAAACTAGTTCTTAAAAGTCATTGACCGTAGTACACTAAACGTATTTTTATAATATATATTTAATTTATAAGAACATTGCAAATGTAAAAAATACTTTATAAAACGAAAATGTTTATATATAAACATAAAAGTTGATAGATTAATTTCTTGAAAAGAAATTGAATTTCTGACCGGCAATCATTTGACCAGAATTTTTGTGCCTAGGTATTATTGTTTATATTAACTATTATATTCATTTTATTTCATTAAACATAGTTAGACATAGGCCTCTATTATAACTTTCCAATAACATTTAAAGTCTAGGTTGTTATTGTTCACCTTTATCTCGTTTTTGGGTGCGTTATATGTAAAGTTTAAGCCAAACGCCAATAAGCTAAATGTAAAAACATCTGACCAACTTTAACTTTATGGTGGTTATGTATTTTAGAAGCTGCCATATGATTCCTGCTTTATAAAAAGAATTAAACATGCAATAAAAATCATATTATCCTTTAGTTTTAGTAATTTGTCTGTTACATTTATATTGCTTCGGCGTTTGGCTATGCATTAGTTAGGATTAACTCATTTATCTTAAAATTTCTCTGTTTTTCTATTATTTTTTGATCAATTTTCCGTTAGTGGCAGTTACGTTCAAAATAAACATTGTCAGACCAATACTGAGTTACAGTGGGGCCAAAGAGTGTTTTTTGCTTATATTGCCGTCATTATGATGGAAAATCTTAATAAATTACCTTAACAAACCAAGTTAGTACCTAACCAAAGTAGATATCAGCCCCTCCACTTTATATCGCACTTTAGTATCCTACCTTAACTATCTGCATACCTTCATTACGGTCTAGGTTATTAATAAACGGCCATAATTAACAAATTAAGTAGATCTCCAACGACAAAAAACACGGGATAGGATGATTATCAACGATAGCTTTTTCAATTTAAAAAAAAGGACCCAATTAATATATTTTTCATTATTATTTAACATTATGATTGATTTATTTTCCCATACACAAGAAAAAAATAAAATCGACTTCAATTCTCAACGAAAATTATAAATATTAATTATAATTATTAATTGATTTTGCTCCAATCAATCAATATAGCAATATTAATAACTACAATTAATTAACTAAGCAATTCAATTTTTAATTATTTTCTGTTTGACATACAGAAAGAAAATAGTTCTTACGTAGGAGTTTTGTCAGTGCTCTTTACTAGGGTAATAACCAGTGGTCATCTTTTTTGAAATTTCGCCTTTGTGTAAATGAGCAGGATATTGATAAACATTTTCCTCCGACCCTACTTTTCTTCTCGTCGCGTTGTCCGGTGACTTCAGCTCGCGCGGAAATGACCCAATCCCGTCTGTTCTGTCTCGCTTTTTCCCTCTTACCTGATATACGATCCGAACATTAAAAGTTAATTAAAATTCTAAGATCAAAAAATATCAAAACAATAAGAATCTTTAAAAGATTATACTTTAAATAAAATACAATTATTTCAGGTTAGATAGATTTAGTAGGCATTAATATGTTGGTATATCTTTTTATACTCTCCGTTATATATAAAAACCCATAAACAGGAGAAATTTTCCTTGTATTATATAAACATGCTACATCTTAATTAAAGCATTGCGAAGTACGATTAGGAAAATAAATTTTAAATAAGATGCTTGTTTTTATACTTCAACCAAAAAATCTATATTATTTCTTGCTCTTCAATTATTTATTTAAAATACTGAATTTACATATACAGGTCCCTCTGTTTTTTTTTTTTTTTTTTTGATCTACTAAAGATTTCATAATGCGAATATAAAACAAAAGTGCTTAGTTCGAAGTTATTTTGATTATAATTCAAATATCAAATATCTTCTCTATACTATTATAAATATATTTTTTATAATTTTTTTAACAATGTTATTTGATTTAATCCAAATGATATGCATATAAAATATTTAAAAATATTAAAACAAAATTGACAATTGATTTAAAAAATCATACTCAAAATTATATATTTGGAGCAATATTTACTTATAAAGGTGGTATATTACGTACTATTTCTAAATGATGCCTTGATTTAGAGGATATCAATCCTCAATTCTAACAACAACTTATCAAATACTAACCAGAATTGAAGAGCAGTAAATTTCTGTAGAGTACTATAATATTTCTTATATTCTGAATGTATCAGTCACTGTAATAATATGGAATTAACAATTCTTTTTCTCCTGTCATTATTTAAAGCATTTCAAATGAATTTAATTTCATGAATTAATTCTTTAACTTCATATGAATTGAATTAATTTAACATGAATTATTCTGCTAAAGAAATCATTATCCTTTAAAAATTTTTAGCTTTAATTAGATATATTGAACCATCCATGTTTTTTTTTTTTCAGTTCAAATCTGTTTACTATTCAAAGCTTTAGAAAATGAATTATAAATTATTTCAGGTGAGAAATGATATTTATATAGAAGTGAAAATATCTTCATTTCTTCTTATTTCGGAATTAAAGATTTAAGGGAAATAATTCTTTTGAAGCTCTGTTATATGAGTTACACGATCCATATAATTTCATTAGTGTAGTTTTGACGGCTAAAGTGAGAAAAAATAATTATCAATCCTAGAAACCAATATTTATTAGATACTTAAAATCATCAAGCCCAAAAACGACGTCATTTTAATTATCTATCAGTGGGTATATTTTCAATCGTAATGGTCATTTTTCATCTCCTTTTATCAATTAATGAAACTTTTTTAAACGAATTAAATTTTTAATGCACATTTCCTTTAATTAATTTGGATTTGAAGTCACTTGTTTAGAATTGTAATTTAAGTTTTCCATGCCTGCTCACAAAATCATATTTAACTATTATTTTGTTCGTAATGTATTTACTGCGCGCACTTCAATCTAATTTTGTACTAAATTATTTGCTTTCTCATCACTTTACCGATAAAAATCTTAACAATTTTTAATTTATAAAATCTGTATATCCTGAAAACATGTGTTCACCGTTACTTTTATACAATCTTTACAAAAACAAATCTTTTACAAAAACTTTTATAGACAAACATATTTTTTTTAGACAAAGTTATAAAAAAAAATTAATATTAAATAAAAATAAAATTACGGAAACTTAGTACCGTTTTCTCAGCCATTATTCGGTCAATAGTTTCCAGAAGTCCATCTTTAAAAACATCAAAGTTTTTTTTTTTTTATATGGTAACTATTAATACGAAAATGAAATTCATTAAAGAAACTTGAATCCTTTTTTATTTTCCAAAGGACTTAATATTGTTTTCTTTTTGTTTTTCTATGAACATCTATCCAATACTTTTTAAAGCCCTTTTCTCATTCACTTTTATTTAAATATTTTTCTACTATTTTCACCACGTTAAAATGAACGATGTCTAATCGGGCTAACGACGTCGCAGACTGCACTGTATTCGTGTAGAACAGAATAAACTATATTTTTCTGATCAATAACCGGATTTTGCCAGGCACCAAAAACAGTCAACCCATCCTACCAAATCTTACCCTAATACCATCCCTTATGTTTGTTGGATGTCATAAACTATATACAGTATATATTTGAAATTATGATGTGTATTTTCTGCATAGATATTTGACCACTTATACACTTTACCAATTTACTTGTACATACTCTCTTTACTTATAAAAAAAAAAAAAGTATCAACGGTACCGAATACTTAGTTTCATATGTACATCATCATGACCACATTATCAATGGTCACACTGCGGGATCTCCACGTGCTCGCCATAACCAATCAATAAGTATTACTCACACCTCTATTAAGAAAATGTACTGCTATCATATCGATCGATGTGAACGACAAAAAAAAAGAAAAAAAAAAAAAAAAACAAAACGAGCCCAAAAAAACACAAAAAAATAAAAAAAAGTGTAGAAAGTCTGTCCTTGTTCTTATTCATAAAAACAACGTAAAACCCGAACCTTTGGACAGGGAAAATACCTACCGTCGACAGAGTTTTTGAAACTAATATCCTATTTATAATCGTAGATCTTTGACAACCCAAACTATCGCTTCGTATTGATCAATAGAAACAACAATGATTCAAAAAAGACAAAGAGCACCCATCGACCCGCTCCCGCCACAAGGCAGGGGTTCGCCATGCTCTGGATAGGCGGATGACGGGGCCGAGGGGGGTGGGGGAGGGAAACCTCGCCAGAACTCTTGTTTTCTACATAAAAAACGCGTTTTAAAAGAACCTTTACAAATGTAAGTAAATTTTCTTTTTTTTAAAAGGTTTTTAAAAAAAAAAACAATTTATTTTTTTTCCGCATGATCGTCGTATTATTAATTTTCTAGTTTTTTTAGGTTAAGAAAAAAACTAGACACAGTAATGTGGTTTACACGTTTTTTATGATTCCCCTATTAAAAGTGAGAAAACTAAATTTCCATTTGGGTTAAAATGTAAAATCGAACAATATATTTAAAATTAATATATTGATGATTTCCCTAACTAGTTGCATCGTTAAAACACACTATATTGACCATAGTTTTATAAGGGGGCTAGAATCATGGTGATCGAACATGATTTATAGGCCATTATATGAAAATAAAATATTCGGAAAGAGTTCTTTAATTTAAGACCCCCACTATAGCGTATATGATTTATTTAGTTTTATGAGCGATTTTCGGATATTATTACTGTGATTAAATTTATAGCACCGTTTCTTCTATAACATTTGTTGCACTCTCATTTCTGTGCTCCAAATTATTAACCATATACCGGGATAACATTTATATGGAATTTTATAAACGTTTAAGTGCATTTCTTGGTATTCTTTATGTATTTTGAACACCAGAGCAGAGCTTCGACGCATTATAATGTTAGTATACATACACCTTTTCTGTGCTAAAGAAACATAAAATTAAAATAAACGAGGGCTCTCATCTTCCAAACTTATATTCCCCTCTTCACGCTTCAACCGCCCGCTGTACCTGACCACATGCACGCTAATTGCGCCAAGTATATAATGACTTGAGGGTTTCCCTTAATATTACGATTGTCTCATCGAATAAATCAGCATTCTTATTTAACTTAATTATTAAAATTCAGATTTTTCTTTTGTTGCTGCTCTATCAAATCAACGCTAGTTGTCCATTAAGAAGGGTAGAGAGGGGACCACAACAACTTTTGATTAGAAGATATTTACCGTCAAATTTTCAAATTTATCATTTCTCATATAATGATAAATAATTTTCTATACGAGTGGTATTAATTTACTTTTATTACAAATGCAAGACAAAAATTATTGGTTATAGAATATTTTGATTCGTCAATCTCTAGTTACCCAAGTTCAAAAAATAATCATGTAAGCACTTTGGAAAATTTTTTTTGACAAAATTTTTTTGCGATTTTTATTCCACCCCGGAATAAAGTGTTCTAACACATTTAGCCGCCCCCGCCTGCCGCCTGCTTTTCTGGACGTGCTTCCATTTCCAATACTAGAGTTAAAAATTTCGCATGAATGTGCACAATATTGCGTTTTTTGAATTTCTGTCAGATGCTTACAGAAGTAAATTTTCTATCCATGTTCCCCCTCATTCTGTTGTTGCTCTGGAATATTATTATGGTTTTCCCTTAAGTTTATCAAATTTTTAAATGTGATCTAAAAACAACAAAGAGAGTTGGCTACCTTCTTGGATCCTTAAATGAACACATGGAATACGTTATTAGAAAAGCCAAAGCTTGATGGTTTCATATATCTGCAAAATATATGATATACATGTTAAATCTTTGCAGTCACCTGGCTCAACCTCTGCTCTCTCGTTCTCCAGAAGGTGCCATCATAATTTTAAAGACTATTTGGTTGCCTTCAGCAGATGGAATTAATCCACCACCTTTATGCCAGCTACCTCTTTATATACGTTGTCCAGAAGATTCCTGTACAAGTCTCAAGAAAGAATATTTGAAAATGACTGCGGCTTGTGACGCATTTTCCTTTGCTTTCATGGATGTATTTGTTTCCATTATCAAATATCTGATAAACGAATTGATAACAGAGAACATGGAACTCGCTCCCTTCGTCTCGGAAGCAGTCTTGTTTTCATACTGACGCGTCCAGCAAACACTAATAATATTTTTAGAATTAAGACTTTTCAAAGCTCCGATTATAAACTGCGTAGTCTTCTGTGATTCAACAAGTTACACATATACCAAATAATCTTGCGTGACAAAACCATTATTCGCAGGTTACTATTTCACTTATTTATTATAGATAATAATAATACATTGCATAATACATAATATAACAGCGATAATAACATTGTACTCCGCATAGAATGAAGCTAATGGCAGAATATAGTTTTTATTTCTTCGCGCAACTTTAAACATATATTATGAATGAGTTCAAATCACAAGGTCCTTATCAAATTACATCGAGAAAATAAATTTAGATTCAAATGTGGAGAGCATGAAAAATGTTTATTATTTATTGTCATAAATTTTTTTATTCTCATCAGTCAAAATTATGTAAAAACGGTTACATATAGTTAAGAGAGAAGCAGTATAATCATAAAAAAAACATAAAAAACAACCAATCATAAAACCATCTAAATTTAAAATCTTTATGAAATATTCAGATATCACCTGTATAAGGGCACACGTAAGGACTCCATATCAGCGTTATATTTTCTAACCCGCCCCTCCCGTCTCACCACTGTCTCATGACTCCCGTCCCTTATTTTTTCTCCAACAATGACAATTATTTTTTTAGAAAATATACCCCACAGATACTACATCACACCCTGGTTATATAGTTTAAATTTTTCTAAAATGTTATTTCACAAAGATAATTTTAAAACGAGCGAAAAAGGGTTATAGTTGGTCAAGACGCCAGCTCATGCGTACCGCAACCCGTGGATTGCGCTAACTACATCTAGTGTAACTGGAACTGTCCTTATACCAGTACATTCGGGATTTATGTTTGTGCAGAGATAAATTATTTTGTCTTTACATTCGATCTAAATCCGATTACTGGTATACCTTCTTCTTGGTTTATGATGATGTATCTCTTGATAATCCTCAAGACCATTGTAATTTTTTTGCTATTCCTCTCTCTTGATTATTCATTTTCTTACTTTACTGATTTATTCATTTCTATTTATTCTGAAATGAATTGGAGTATATTACTCCTAATGATAATTAAGATTATATGGGATAGTTCCTCTAATTTTCTTTTTCTACCCCCTCCGTGTACGTTACCTGGGTTTATTTATAAGATTGAGAGGAATTTTGTGCACGTGTTGAGTCTTTCACAATTTTGTAAGAGCTGGATTTTCTGTCAAGTAGATGCGTGTTATACTTATTTTTCTTAATAAGCATTTGATTAAAAATTATCTAGGTAATGCTTATTTTTCATTCGCATGTTGTCGTCTTATTTGAAAAATAGATTTGCGGTTCGTTTCAACTATACTTTACACATTTTTCAATGTCGTGTTTATTTAAACAACATATCTTCCTGGTGGAGATTCTAACACTTTTAGAAAAAATGTTAAACTATTATATGTATGTATTTTCAAAAAGAGATTAAATGTTTTTAGGTAGATATAAATGTTTATGTTAATCACTTTTCGTGTAAAAGCGGCAACATATAATTGTTAGCAAATTTCAAATGTACACTCGGAGGTATTTTTTGAACTTGATGTTTGACAAACTTTAAATTGACAATCATTAGATGTGATTATAGTCATTTTAAATAACTCTTATTATAATTGCTCTGTCTTATTATGTAATAAATTAAAGTTATACATCTATCATAATTTGAGTTGAATATGAATTGGATCGTTTCATGAATATAGATGTGTTGAAGTAATAAATTTGAAGCATTATTATCGTCAAAAATATTTTTACATACAGAAGTTTGTTTCTTAATGACACTAGCGTTGATTTGACGTGTCGATCCTCAATTATATTGTAATAAAAAAGTGCTTGATAATTTTAATAATAGTGTGAGAGTTAATAATATGATACTGCTTTATTGGTTGTTATCTATCGATTCGCTCTCGTATTGAGAAGGGATCTCATATCTCGTCACTATTATTCGACGCCCTGCTTTTTCTTTGTATCTCTCCGATTCCTAAGCAATGAGAATCACCATAAGGTTTTTGTAACCGATTATGAGGCCGCGTGTAAATGTTAATTCTTATTAGTAAAATGAATTGATAGCGAATCGACGATCATTATGGCTTGTGTCTGTCTTTTTAGATATTATTATTTGAATTGACATGATATATAATATATTCTTAGTGTTATCAACATATATCATAAAGATTATATATCGCAGAAATCATCTTGTAACGTTTATAAATTCCTATAGACATGTTACCTATTATGTTAATATTTGCATAGACGTTTTCCCTATCCTGATAAAGTGTGCTTCTACTAAATTGTATATAAGACGGTGTGATTTATATCATCAGTTAAAATATATCCGTTATAAATCTGCTCTAATCATATTGAATACATATTTACATATGATCGCGGCGATTAGTGTGTTGAGTTCTGAAATAAGACTTCTTTCGTAATGAGTTATATTTTATTAGTTTTTTTATTAGGTATATGTGCTCTTTGTGATATTACTATTTTTCGTATTCACCATAATTTCTAGCCCCTTATAAAACTATGCCAATATAGTGGTTACATCAACTATTCATAAATTTATATTAAGATTATTATATAGTATTTTCGAAATATTATCATTTACTCAACCTAAATGAAATATTTTCTCCTTTTAATAGGAGGAACATAAAAACAATAGTAAATCAAATTAATGTTCTATTTTCTTAACATTCTTAAAAATAATACTTAAAAACTTTTCCATCTTATCAAGCTGTGAATCTAAATATTGCTCGTGATTAATTTGATATAGGAAACTCCCTAAGTGTTGATTCTTTGTGATAGTAGGTCTATTCAAACGTTTTTGTTATACAAAAGAACTTAATTCTGTGTTTGTTTAAAATCATATTTGTTTTATTTTGCCTATAATACTAAGGGCATATTATTGTGTCAAACTCACGATTTATAATAAGTATTTTCACTTATATCAGTCGTTTACGTTTTTAATTTAACACTTTCTCACTTTTTTTTTTGCTCGTTTTTTTTTTTTTTTTTTTTTTGTCGTTCATCATAAATTCTTTATACAGTGTGATAACTAATAATATGAATTGTTATCGATCCCGAGTACTTGATAAATGCATGGATTATGACTATAGACTATATTTCGGTACTTGATACTTTTTTTTTTTATAAAGTAAGAGATATTGTACAAGTAAATTGGTAAAATGTATGAAAGTGTCAATATCTATGAGAAATCACATTTCATAATTTCAAATATATACTGATTATAGTTTATGACCAGACTAAACAAGGATTTGTAGATGGTGTGATCTGTTTTGGTGCCTGGCATAATGCCGTATGATCAGAAACAATATAGTTTATTTGTTGTCTACAATTCAGTCAGGTCTGGCTGAACGTCGTTACCCGATGTAGACGCGTTCACTTTATTACGTGGTGAAAAATAGTAGGGGAAAAAAAATTTAAATAAAGTGAATGAGAAAAAGGCGTTTAAAAAGTATTGAAAACTCTATGGAAAAACAAAAAGAAACAATATAAGTCCTTGAGAATAAAAAGGATATTCTTTTAATATTTATCATATAATAGTTAAATATAAAAAAAAAAAAAACTTTAATAAGATTGACGGTGAACTAATTACCATAAGGCGATGAAAGACGGTACTAATTTCGTAATTTTTATTTTATTAATATTTAAATTTTTTTTATACTTTGTTTAAAAAAAAAAATATTTTGTCTATAAACAAGGTTGTTTAAAATTGTTTTGTAAAAAATTGTAGAAAACTAATGCAAAACATGTTATCATATAATTTAACATTCAAAATTGCTTAGATATTTTTCGTAACAGTGATGAGAAAGAATAATTATACAAAATTGATTTGATGCGGAGTACAATTACATACTGAGAAAAATAATAGTTATACAATGGAAAAACTTACTAACCAAATTTCTAAAAAGTGACTCAAATCAAACTGATTTAAGGAAATGTGCATTAGAAAATTTAAATTCAGTTTAAAAAGTTTCATTAATGATAAAATGAAAATGACACTAATTGAAAAAATACAACTTGGATAATATTAAGCGTTTGGGCTGATGATAATATCTAGAAATTATTGTTTCTAGGAGTTGATAATTATTTTCTTAGCCGTTTCAAAAACTACACTAATTGAATTATTGGATCGTGTCAACCTCATATACAGGCGTTCAAAGAATAATTTCCTTAAATCTTAATGCCGAAATAAGAAAAAATAATTTTTCATTCTATAACTATCTTCTTCAAAATATAATTCATTTTTCTAAGCCTCAATAGTAAAAGATTTAACTGAAAAAAAAAACTATGGTGGTTCAATATATCTTTTAAGCTTAAATTGTTAAGTGAATGAAATGATTTCTTTTAGAAGCAATATACGTTCATTAGTTAAATTAATTCACTTCATATGAAGTACAAGAATTTAATTCTATGAATTAAATTCATTTGAATGCTTTAAATTAATACTAAGATAATAATTTTATTCCATTATATTACAGTGACTGATCATCAGATATAATGAGAATAAATTAAGTACTCTTACAGAATTTACTCTTTACAATCTGTTAGTATTTGATTATTTGTTTTAGAAATTGAGGATGATATTCTCTAAAACGCATCATTTAGAAATAATACGTAAGCCCTATAACCAGCTTTATTAAGTAAATATTCCAAATATTATTTTGAGATTGATTTTTTAAAATCCAATTGATCAATTATGTTTTAATATTTTTAATATTTTATATGCATATCATTTGGATTTTAAATCAATAACATTGTTAAAAAAATATATAAAAAATATATTTAAATAGTATAAATATTGAATATTTTGAATATAACAAAAATAACTTTCCGACTACACTTTTGTTTATATCCTTAATAAATTCTTTAGCTGGATCAAAAAAAAAAAAAACTAACAGGGAAACCCTGTATTGTTTAAAATTCAGTATTTAAATGATTAAATAGACAAAAAAATAATATTAGATTTTTTGGGTGATATAAACAAAACAAGCATCTTATTTTAATTTATTTTCCTAATCAATTACTCATGCTTTTATAGATGTAGCTGTAATTTATAAATACAAGGAAATCTCCTGTTTATGGGTTTTTATAATAACCAGAAAATACCAACATTTAAGCCTAACTAAATCTATCTACCTGAAATAATTGTATTATTTAAGTATATTCTTTTTAAAGATTCTTAATTGTTTTATATCTTATTTAATTAATAATTAATTTCCGAAACTGTTAATTTCCTGCCATTACACAAGGCGAATTTCAAAAAAGATGACCACTGGTTATTACTCTAGTAAATGTGGTAGCATCTGATCAAACTTTTTGACGTAATCGTCAACGCTCTCTCTTTCTGTTGGTTATGTCAAAACAAGATGAAGCTCAAACGTGGAAAAAATTAATTATTGTAAGTTTAACCATTTCCCTAATACAAATAATAAGTAGTAAAATATTGTCTATATTGATAGATTGGAGCAAATAATATAATAAAATTTATATTATCAATTTCTAATTGAAGTCTATTTTCTATTTGTCTTGTTATGGGAATAATAATAATAATAATAATAATAATAATATAAAATATAATAATAATAATTCCGTTTTTAAATGAAAGCTAATCGTTTGATATCATTCTCGTTGGAAGCTTATTATATTGTAATCTTATGGGCCGTTATTATAACCCTACCTATAAGGTATCGATAGTTAAAGGTAGGATAAATAAGTGATCACGATAAAGGATGCTGTACTCTACTTTGGATTAGTTACAACTTGGTTTTTAGGTAAAATTTTTATAATTTTCATAATACAATGTGCAATATCTTAAAAGGCAAAACGACTACTCGGGCCACTTTAACGTATTGGCAACATGTATATGCGAAGACTGGCCACTAACGGAAATATCAAAAAATAAAAAACAAGAGAATTTTTTTAATAAATGAGTTAATCTAACTAAAAGGCATTAACGCCAGAAGCAATATAAATGGAGACAGACAAACATTACTAAAAACATACACCGCGAATAAATCTGATTTATTTATTCTTTTATAAAGCCAGCAAAGCTATGGCACTTGTAAATATACATAAACCATCCGGATTAAAGTTAATGGTCCAGGTGTTCTTACATTTATCTTAGTCTGGTCACTTTTGCTTGAACTGAAATTACATTATAACTAACGCAAAAACAGTTTAAGTGACAGACTAACATCCTAACTTTAGTTATTGGAAAGTTATAATAACTGGCACCTATGTCTATACCTATACTTATGACAATAAAATATAATATAATAATAGTAAACAATTGAATAATGACACAATATTCTGGTCAATTGCCGGGCAGAAGTTCTAATTTCTTCTTATTAGATTAATCTAATACCTTCTATGCTTTATAAATTTCTCGTTATAAGTATTTTTAACATTTTGCTGTTCTATAAATATAACAAGAAAATACGTTTTATGTCTACGTCAATTGACTTTTAGACTATTTATGATGAAACCCGAAATCTGCCCCCTTAATAAAAATTTAACACAAAACTTGAATATAAATAGTAATTTAATTTTTGAAATCATTTCAAATTTTGTACGATTAAACAATACCACCACAAACTATCCTTAACAGACAATCGTTATTAATACTGAAAAAATCATAAAACCAAAATTAACTTAGAAGTTAAAGTTAAAATCGCCAATAAATTCTGTTAAAATACACGTCAATACCAAAGATTACATTTACCAATTCCATTTCATTCATTTATTCAAAAAAAAAAAAAAACTTATCAGTTATTAAAGTTTTATCACCAGTAATAAGTCTGTACACAATCATTAGTTTATTTCACAATTCTTTTTTGTTTTTTTTTCTTTTTTCATTTTATTTTATTATTATTTATTTTTCTTCTTTGCGAGATAAAATTAGTTAAAGGTATTATCGCACGCTTGTCGTTTTATTCGTACGACAAAGATAAATAAAATAGTGTAATCAGTTGATACTAATCACTGCTTACGGTCTAGAACGAAGCACCTTAAAACTCTTAATATATACACTACTAACATATGTTCACTATTATATAGAATATAAACACATCCCATCACCATTATTATCATTACACAACCTATTATTTAAATGCCTACGATTAAAATGTGTAAACTAAAATTTTTGTTAAAATACATAGTGATGAAAAAGTGTTCATTTGAGGGGGAAAAAAAGTTAGCAAGTTCTAACTCATTACAAGATTGAGTACAAACATTTTTAAATTCCCACGTTAATACACATAGATTATTGTTTTAATTTTTATTAGATAAAAAACTTAAGCGATTAAAGCAAAAATGTTATTTGTTTCGTTAATATATTTTTCATTCATCACTAATATGTTAATGAAGACTTTTGTAAAAAATTTCTTTTCAGTTCATTCACCATCCTTGGCTGTGCTACTACATTCTGGTCTGGATATTTATAGTCAACGTTATTATAATGATTGTTGATTATCATACAATCAATTATTATTAACGCGGTGTACAATATTAAAACGTTAAATTGCTCAATAGAGTGTATTTTACAACTTATATCTGTGTCAATAATAATAACATACTAGAATTAATCTTGAGGAAAATTAAGTAGATTGGGATGAGATAGGAGGAAAGAAAAGTGGAAAGTTGGTCAAAAATACTCGCTTGATTGATTGATTATTTCATTATATATTAATTCAGTTACCACGTTTTTTATTATATCCAAAAACCTGTATCGATCGAAAACCCACCTTCAATGTATAACAAACATAATTTTTATGAATTGATGCACAAGAAGATTTTGTGCACCAGCGGAATAAACCTAGGTTGAATTTATTTTGAATATGAGAAATATTTTAATGAATTTGGCATCGGGATTTCACTGATAACTTGACCACTAGCACCCATAATAAACCTCATAAATTCTATAAAAAACACCCTAATCCGATGTAAAATAAAAAAGAAATCGCACTTTAAAATTTATAAGAATCGATCATAATTTTACTCGTTAGCTCTTACATATTAAGGCTCAACTTCCGTGATTCCTCCTAAAGTGCATAAATACATACATATAGTAATATATATACTATATTATATTTTTAATTCCCCGGGTTCTAGTATATATACTCTATTATATTGGTCCAAACATTGCCTATATTACAGAAGGTCTAAGAATATAAACGATCATTTTTTTTTTTGATATATTATGTGAAGTATAGCACAGTGTTCTCGCGCCTTTGTTGAATGATCAATTTGGGCGGATTGATTAAATGAATAAATTCTTAGTCTTTTAGTTATATTAATAAAAAAAGTACATTTATTTCGTGTGTTATTCAATTCTGTTGATTTCATTATTCTACTGTTAAATAAACACTATGTCACCTAATTAATCATATTTTATTAACTATCAATTACTATAAATCTTTATTCAAGTTGTTGACATTTTTACTATTCCTGTCTTGTCCTGTTTCAGAAATAATATAAATGTGATAAAATTAAAATAGACAAAACGTTCTAAAAGTTTATTATTGACCCAATGACAATAATAATAATAAATGTTTTTTTTTCTTATCAATGATAAAAGTAATATTTACAAGAATTTCATGCAATTATTTTTTTGTTTTACACATGTTTTCATAATCTCTTTGACAGATAAACGTCTCTATTTTTTTGATTTGTTTATAAAATACAAATAATTACGCAGTTCATTTTTGTATCTACTAGTACATATATCTATATATATATATGTAGTAAATATAAGTATGTACGTACTTATAATATAACTGATAATCGTAAATATTTTTTTTTTTTTTTGATTATCATAATATTATCCTATTTTATTAGAATTTTTATTTATTAGTTTTTCGATTGTTAATATAAATATTAATATAAATGAGCAAAGTGTTTAAAACGCAAAAAAGGAAAAACAAAATATTAATATTAGATCTATAAATAAAAGATTGTAATTTTATTTTTTAATATAAAAAATGCACTTGTTAAACAATTTTTTTTATCAATACTTTATATTCTTTTATTTATTAGCTTTTGTTTTAGCAGTTAGTTAATAAAAAAAGTTAATAGTTGGAAATATAAGTTCTATGAATAAGAAAATGATTAATGAGTATTTTTTTTTTTAATAGAAAACTTTTAAAATTCAACGTACAAATTCTTTAATTTAAAATATTTTTTGAATGAAAAAATATTTATGACTTTCAAACTTATATAGATATACCCTTCACACCTGTCACCTGCGAAACTTATATATGTAATTTTTTAATTCCTCCCGGAAAGGGGGTCATAAATCCCACAAATATAGAAATATTTTAATAAAGCTTGATTTCAGATCCCTCTCAATAGGATTCCTTCACAAATTGAAATACCTATTAATTTCTTATTTATTTATTTTTTTACCTTCTATAGGTACAAAGCCTGAAAATGGCGTAACTCCGGAAACTTCAGAAATTACTAAAGATGAAGTAGCTGACACTGGTAAAGTAGATGACATTGAAACTGACAAGTCCCTTAGAACCGTTGAACCTCAAAATGTATCCGAAGCTGAAGGACAAGTTAAGGTAAATATTAAGGAAAATATATTTCTTGCCCACTTAACATTAAAAACAATTCAAATCTTTAATAATAATTTTCAGAAATTACCTTATCCCAAATCTGTATTCTTTATCATCAGTAATGAATTTTGTGAACGTTTCAACTATTATGGCATGAGAAGTATGTTCTTCAGTGAAAATATAAACTTAAAATCTATACTAATTATATTTAAAATCCTTTTCGTTTTAGCTATTTTGGTTTTATATTTAAGTCGTCAGTTGAACTATAGTGATGATACGGCCACAGTTATTTTCCATATCTTTACCATGTTTGTGTATTTCTTGTGTGTTTTTGGTGCTATTGTTTCGGACAGTTGGTTGGGTAAATTTAAAACGATTCTCTATCTTTCTTTGGTCTATGTTTGCGGTTCTGTTCTAATTACTTTGGGTGCTATACCGCCTTTGAATTTGCCGGCCACTACGTTTACCATGATAGGTCTGGCGCTAATAGCGCTGGGTTCGGGTGGTATAAAACCTTGTGTCTCGGCTTTTGGTGGTGATCAATTCAAGTTACCCGAACAGATCAAACAAATGACTACATTCTTTTCGTTGTTTTATTTCTCAATCAATGCTGGTTCATTGATTTCAACAACTGTTACGCCCATTTTACGTGAAGATGTTCATTGTTTCGACCAAAAGGAATGTTATTCATTGGCCTTTGGTGTGCCAGCTGTATTGATGGCTGTCTCAATTGGTAAATTGTTATAAATAAAATATTTGGCTTTAGAATTTATGAATTAATATAATTATAATAACGCTTTTTAGTTGTCTTTGTGTTGGGTAAACCTTTATACAAAAGCAAACCTCCAGCAGGCAATATGGTGGTGTTGGTTAGCAAAACTATTGGTGTAAGTAGAAAGTAATCATTAAACAATTTAAACTTGATTATAATTTAAGTATTTATTAATTTACAGAATGCCATTTCTACTAAATGGCGTGAGAAGAAAACCAATCCCCGTGAACATTGGTTGGACTATGCTGATAAAAAATACGATAAACAATTGATTGAAGATGTTAAAGTTTTAATGCGTGTCTTGGTTTTGTACTTGCCTTTGCCTATTTTCTGGGCTTTATTCGATCAACAAGGATCTCGTTGGACTTTCCAAGCTACTCGTATGGATGGTGATATGGGCTCTTGGGATATTAAACCCGATCAATTGCAAGTGTTGAATCCTCTTTTGATTTTGGTTTTCATTCCTTTATATGATGTTGCTTTCTATCCTGCCTTGAGTTTGATTGGAATTCGTCGTCCCTTGCAAAAATTAACTTTGGGTGGTATTTTGGCTGGTGTGGCCTTTATCATTTCTGGTGTTGTTGAATTGAATTTGGAGGTAAGTTTAATTTAAGTAAAAGATAATAGTGGACTTAGGTTTTTTATAAGTTCTTTATTTAAGAATCCGAATGCCTGCTCCAAGAATCCTAAACACCTAAAAACCCATTAACAATATATATTAGAAAACATCTTTTGTTTGCTTCTCTCTCCCTCTCTCTCACATCACTCAATTTATTTATTTCCTGTAATTGGATCTTATTTATTCATTAAATCACATAGTGTTGCCAGAATCACATAGTGTTGCCAAAAATTTAAATATCCAAATTGTCCAAAAAATTATTTTTAATATGAAACTAAGTAAACAATTTTCAAAATGATAAAAAGTGTGGTATGCAAAAAAATTAACAAAAATTCCTCTTAGAATAAATATTTCTCAAAAAGATGTCTATAAAAAGAAAATTTATCAAAAAAAATGTATACAAAAAATAATTCAGAAAAAGGGATTTTATTAGAAGTTTCCCAGAAAGAATATTTATAGAAATTTTCTTAAAAAAAAAAAAGAAAATATATTAAAATTTCTTATAAAAAAAATTCAACAAAAATTTCCTGTTCATAGAAAATTTATTTATTTATTTTTTCTAAATATCGGATATTTATTTTAGTTAAACTATAAATAATAATTTCATATTTCCTATTATTTCACTAAATAATTATTAATTCGATATTTTCTATAAATATAAAATGCATACAAAATTTCTTTAATAAAGAAAAGTATTACTATTTATATTATATATTAAGGAAAAATAGAATAATTAACGAAAAACTTTTACATAAAAAATTATCTATAGAAATTTAAACTAAATTTCTCACTAAAAACAAGAATATATCGAACATTTTCTATAAATTTAATATAAAATTGTAAAAAAAAAAATCTCCAAATCCGCTACCACAAAAATCTTCTTCCAAATAGAAGTTTATATGGAAACAAAATTTCTCTTCTGACAACACTGAGCTTCCTTATCATTCTCATTTAATTAATTTTACTCGTATCTAATCATTTCATCTCTAAATTCATTTTCATTTATTTCGCTTAATTCTTTTAAATCAAAATTATTTAATACTCTCTTTCACTAACAACCTTTTCCTATTCTTTCTCTCTATATATTTCTTTTAACTTTCTAGAAAACCTATCCCACCCTACCTACCCCCTATACAGCCCAATTCCGTATTTTCAATGGTGAAAATTGTGCATATACTTTCAAATCAAATTTGCCCGGTTTGAATGAAATTAGTCTTCCTGCTTATGCATATTATGAAAATAAAAATATTCCCGTATCCACTGGACGCTTTAATATTCAATATTCTTTGGAAAGCAGTGATCCAAATTGCTTTAGATTTAATTCTACTCCCTATGACATTGTTGACAATGAAGCCCACTCTCTTTTCTTAAGTTCGAAAAATACTACACATCCTTTAAGTTGGTTTAAAGATTATGTGAATAAACCCTCCCGCGGCAGTCCATTGGGTAGAACGTTAAGTAATGTTGAACCAGGACGTACGATATCATGGAAATTGGCCAAAAAAGATGTTGTGGATCACAAAGAACCCGCCTATTTACACAATCTAACAGAGTTCTCCTCGGGTGAATACAAAATATTCGTCGATGATGTTGAAGTTTTACAAACTTCATTGAAAACAGGTGGTGTTTATACTATACTCATTAGCGAACTGGAGGCTAAAAAATATGTATCTAAAGTTATTGAAATTACTGAACCAAATTCGATGAATATTCTCTGGCTGATACCTCAATATGTAGTCATGACTTTGGGTGAAGTCATGTTTTCGGTTACCGGTTTGGAATTTTCATATTCTCAAGCTCCTTTGGCTATGAAATCAGTTTTACAGGCCTGTTGGTTGCTAACCGTGGCCATTGGTAATGTTATTGTGGTCATTATTGCCGAATTAGCTTTATTCGATTCTCAGGCTAGTGAATTCTTCCTCTTTGCTGGTCTTATGTTTGCCGATATGTTGCTGTTTATGTTTATGGCATATCGCTATAAGCCCAATAATCCTATGGCTGGCACCGAGACTGCTCCTTTAACGGAGAGTAATGACGTTGATCCCAAACATGAAATTAAGCAATTGGAGGGTATAGATAATAAGGCTGCTACAATCGATGAATAAATAAGGAGGCAAATTATTTACACATATGCATATGTATTTGTAACTACATCAGAAATGACAAAAATTCATTTTATTAATAATTTAGTACTTAAGTACAATTTTGTAAGACTCTAGTTTTCCAGAGTCTAAAGATTGAGCGGTATTAGTAAAATTTTTGTTAAGTTTTTTTTTTACATAATTTAAAATAATTCTTTAGTGTCCTTGATGGATGGTGAGAAAACAATAAAAAACAATATAGTATTATAAATATATATATTTTTTTAGTTACAGTTTTATCTTAACATTTTAGATGAATTCATAATCGAAGATAAATCGTTGATATTAAAATAGTTGATTAATAAGTAAGTCATTTTATAGCTTAATTTTGAATTTGTTTTATAAATTTTATTTATATGGCAAAAAGAAAAAAATATTAATTATGCAAAATCAGTTTTTACGAACATTTAACTTAAAATACTAAAAATTAAGGAAAAATACTCATTAATACCTTCAATTGGTGGCAGAAGCAATAGTTTTTGTTTTATGGTTAAACAAAATTTTCTTTCATGTACTAATTTCTTTTTATTGGCAAAACTAACAGGACCATCTATCTTATTCAGCGGTCATATTTGTATATGCAAATATATAAAACTCGAAATAGTTGCAGATTGAAATTATCTGCAAGTTATCTTCACATGAATTTTTTTTTTTTATCAAATATTTAATTGTAGCAAAAATCAAATTTCATTTTTCGCATTTTGATTCTGTCTGAGTAATATTTGATATTAAATAAAATATCTCAACCTTCAAGGATTTTTAATTTTATCATTTGGGATGGTAAAGTGTAAAAAAATTTAAAATTCAATTCAAATATCAATCCAAATTGATTCCCGCATAAATTTTGTTTAATTGTGTAACTGTGTGTAATCAACCGAGTTATGGGCCAAAAAACTAAAATTTTTGGCCCATAACTCGGGCATTGTAATGACTAACAGCCCAGTCGGACTAAAGAGGCTTGAATTATTTCTTTTTTACAGTGAGTGTCATTGGACGCAAGGTTGCCTTCTGTATATTTTCTTTGCTATATTTTTAGTATCGAATTCCAATAGTTCTACAAATTGAAATTATATGTATATTTTCTAAATTTTAAAATATATATGTATATATAGCAGAATTTTATTTACTTTGCGATCTGAAACGATTTATAATTATAGGTCATAGTACAAACTGAGTAAAAATTTTGAAAAATCACAAATTACTATTTTTAGAAATGTTGATTTTTATTACTTTTTTTATATTTTTTTAAGCATTAAAACAGGTGCTTCTTCTCCTTTCCAAAAAGAAGAGAAAAGACAAGGACTCTTAAATAAAATAAATAAAATTCTCTTATGTGCAATGATATTACATAAGTTTGAAATAGATTTTTTACACAAAAATATGGGTATTACCTTCTTTATCGATACATATTATTATTTTAGACGTAGAAGAGTTATCAACATAATTTTTTTACAAATAAAAAAATGTGCTTTACAAATCTTATTGAACGCTTTAAGATGATGTAAAACGAGAGATAAAGGATATAGTCGGTCAAGCCCGAAATATGATACCCTAAACCATTGTGTACATTATAATTAGGGCAGGGGTCTTTTATTAGACTTCGAGCCGAATGTGGACTGATATTCATGTTAAGTGTAAAATAAAACGTAAGAATACAGAATATTGCGTCGATGCTATCATTTATATATTCTATCATTTATATGAATTTATTCACTTTTGGGTGATTCCCGAAAGATGGCCTTATATGAGAACTATGGTAAATTACAGATCGATCTTTTTAAAATTTTATAGTATCATTTATGTTTGAATAAAACTTATTTTTGTGGCATATTAATTTGATACTAACATTTTAATGGGATTTATGCCCGATAAAGTGATTTTCTGGAAAGGTGTTTATACGGGAGCTATGGTCAATTATAAACCGATCTTTCTGAA
>MINK01176678.1:6714-22901 GCA_001735545.1 Phormia regina | reverse complement strand
ATTGTTAGTATTTTTTTTTTTTTTGTTTTTATAATAATTTTTGGATATGTGCCGCACACATTTTAATATTAACAAAATTTTTAGTCTAAATTTGATATTAAATATTTCTTAATTTTCAACTTCAACTATTTCGAAATACACACCAACGAAAGGGGATTTGTTCAATTTGGGTATGGTGGCACCATTTTCAACATAATTGAAGTAAATGTTGAGAATTGTGCTACCTCTTATTGTCAAATATTAATATGTCGAAAAATAATTTTAAACCAGTTTTAATTATAATATTTTAAAAATTTATTTTAATTAAAAACAATCAACTATAATGTAATATTTTTAATAATAACCAATTAAATTGAAATAAATACCCTTTTCGTAAACTGTAACGTATGAGTAATAATAATAATGCATATGTTTAGTATGATTTTGGACTACATGACGTATAATTGTTCTTATTATTCAATGTAATATTTATAGAATAGAAATAAAAGTTTGTGTTAGCAGCACTTTATACAAAATTTTATTTTTAATTATTATTATATTTTTAGAAAATCAAGGAAAACTTTGCATTTGTAATTTTGTATAAAAATTTTTATTATTGCACAGAAAAAAAATATTTTAAATTATTTTTTAATAAAATTATTAAGAAACTGTATTGAAATTTAATTATATTATTTATTATAATAAACATTCTAATTGGTTTAAAATTAAATTTTAAATAAAATGGCAGTTAAAAAAATAATTTATTCTATAAAAATATAGAAATAAAATAAATGTAAATCAATTTTCAAAAATGTTCAGTTCGTTATATCTATTTAAAAAAAAAACAATAATAATAAAACCAAATATTGTAATTACTAATATTATCAATTTGATAATTGGAGCAAAACCAATTAAAAATTATTTAATATAAGCATTTCGAAATTGAATTCGATTTTTACTTTTTTGTGTGTAAAATATGTTTTTTTCTTTTCCTGTAGTAAATTTTAAAGTATATTTAAATATAAATTAGATTAATGCTAGCAATTATATTTGCAATATCTTAGTCAAATTTCAACATCCTAAGATTATAAAAAAATCTATTATATTAGTGTTACATATATGAAAGGATATGTAAATAAAAATGTATGAACTCGTATTTCTTGACTTTTAGAAAAAAAGATTTAAAATAAGTAAAAATTTCGGATTTAGAAACATTTCTGAACTTAATAAAGTGTTTCAAAAGTGTGGCAGACCTCAAAAATCAAACTATAATAATATTAATAATTACCACCACACATTCAAACAAATTTGATTTTTTTTATCAATTAAACCGTATGAGTAATATTAATTAATGTTATTTGTTTCCCGAGTACTTGGTATATAAGACGTATACGTGCTATTATTACATTATTATTATATTATTATTATATTATTATTATTATTATTATTATTATTATTATTTGCATTACAAATAAAATTTATAAAAAATATAATAATCAAAAGATTTGAAAAAATAAACATAAATAAATTTGAAATGATTGTAAAAATAAAATGCCTACATCTGCTAAAATAAAATAATAATGAAGTAGTGTGTTGAAAAAAAAAAAAACATCAACGACCTACTTTTATGACAAAATATAAAAGAGTTGTGGAAAACAATTTTATATAACATTAAAAAATGTGTCATATATGTAGTTTACATGTAGTATTAATAAAATAATGATATATGGTAAAATGAAAATAATATTATACTGGATTTTTTCTTTTTTTTAATAGACCTTCATACAATTTATTAATACAATTTTATATATATTTTTTTTAAGAAAACATTTCAATAAAAAAATAGTTGATATATTAACAACGTAAATCTTTTGTTTATAATTTGTAGCTGTTTTTCTTTTCCTTTGCATTGTACAAACAATTTAAGTTAAAAGTGTTATATATATTTTTTTAATTTTTCTATGCAAAAGAACAGAATTTTTTCTAAAAAACTGATTATTTTTATTGAGAAATACATAAATATTTTTTCATCCTCTTTGTATAAAATCTTTTAATTTTCTTTTGTTATTATGATTTCTTTACAGTAATTTGTTTTTAAAACATAAAATATTCTCAATAAACTCCCAATAAAATAAACTCTTTTTTCGCTTATTGATTACGAGATGCCATATTGAACTTAAAAAACCACTGAACTTAAGCCACTGACAAAATAACCTAAGTAAAGTTATCACTTTAATGTAAAATTGTAACCAATGACAATGGTCGATTTTTTAAATTTGTTCAATTTAAATTATTATTAAAAAAAAGAGAGAAAAAAAAACAATTTAATACACAGAGAAAAACCATTGGTTGGAAAACGGTTACTATTATTAAAATCTAATAGTATAAATCGAAATTTTATTCTTAGAATTAAAAATCCACAGTTCGAACTTATTTTTTATGTTTTGAAATGTAGTATAAAAGTTACTAGAGAACCATGATTGTACTGAACTAATATCAGGCAGTTCAACCGAATTCTAATTTTTTGAAAATGTTTTTATTGGATTCGGCAAACACTACCGCATTTAATTTATTGTTGTCTATTGAAAATCTTATTATTTGTGGTTGGAATCGAAAAATAGTTCAAATTAATATTTTTTAGTTAAAAAAAATATTTTCGGTTATTATACCCATTTAATTCGGTATTCTCAACATTTAAAAAAAAAAGAAAATTCTAAAAAAATAAATAAATTACAAAATAATTTTAAAGATAAATCAACAATTTTGATATTGCAATTAAATATATTTGTCCTTCATAGTCTGTCAACAAATATATTCATGAAATTCATATTTTACATCTCTTGATAGGAGTCAACGATGACAATAGACCAGTAAGTTCCTTAAACATATTCAAAATCAACAGCTCACTATGCACAATTAAAATGATCTAAGATGCTACTTAAACCAAATTCAGATAGTTATAGCCATGAAACTTGGCCATAAGTAACCGGAGAATTTAATGACCAAAATGCTGGAATATGAGAAATACCAAGGATCAGATCACCAAGTTGCGAAAGTCAATTCCTTTACTAATAAAGAAGAAGGTATTTAAGTAGAGTATGTAGATTTATATTTCTTTTGTTTCAATGCAGTAAATAACAAATAAAAAGTAAAAAAGCAGTTTGTGTTTAATTCACAATAGAAATAAATTTTATATATCTGTGTCATTATTTCTAACTGAATCATTTGTTTTATTCAGTTGGGTGTATAATGTGTATTCAGTAGATCCAATCGAATTGTGGAATAGTACATGCAACCGACCAAATTCGATTGGCTAAAAATTCGGTTGTATAAATAAATCTGTTTTCTGTGTGTACAGATAGCTTAAGGTATGTTCAAACAAATATTGGACCAAATATTTTCTTTTTTCTCCATTTTATTATTTATTATAGTTGACATTGTTTGGCCTTACTCTTTCTTACAGAACATTTGCAACAAACAAAGACAAAAAATATGACAGGTGTAGACATACCAGGATAGCAAGTCAAGACAAAGTTATCCGAGTTCTGTCAACTTAACTTTGTTTTTGGTAAAAGAGATTATAAATCCTAAACCTGTAATCCATTTTTTTGTTTTTAATTGAATCTAGTTTGAGCGATTAATCGCAATTTGTAAAATAGAAAATATCTAGAAAACTACTTATTTGATTTTACTAAAAAACAAAAAAATACATCCAATTAAAATTGCCCTCAAGTCTTTTCTGCATTACATTTTAATACAGACTCAATTTATAATCCATTAGTCTATAAAACAACAACAATAATATACAATAAAATTTGAATTTAATAATTTAAATGATTTTTATATATAATTCTATATATAAAAATATAAAAATCTCCAAAAAACTCGAACTTTCTAAGATAGATCGAGTTGGTTTAACTATACTACGGGTATTCTTTCATTTGACGTTGGAATTATTGAAGCAATTTTTTGTTATTGGACGGTGTAATAAAAATAATTTTAATTGTTATTCTTGATTTTTGTATAGTTTATTATAATTTACGTCTCGTATTTCTCTTTACTCTATGTCTGGACAAACTTTTTTTTATTAAGTAATGTCAAGACAAAATTATCAACACTCGAGCTTCTACATTAAACATTTTACAGCAGCATTAATATTAATAAATTTTGTCTACGATAGACATATTTTTATCTTGATAAAATTTTATATTTGTTTTAATTGAAAATTTTATATGGCAACTTTGTTATGCCAAAAATATATGCCGTTATTCATTTTCTCTAATATAAAAACTGTTAAACAAAATGGAATGATAACTGTACAGGGGGTTTGTTTTATTAAAGTGACTAACGAAAAAAGTTGCAAATCTGCCTCTGATTAACAAAATATTACATCTCAACATTGAGATGTTATTTTTAAAAGCATAATAAGTTTATTAGAAATAAAATTATTTATTTTATTTTTTTTATTTAGCAAACATTTGGCATAAAACCAATTATGGACCGGAAATCCAAAAATATTATTTTTAGCAACTAAAAGGTTAAATAAGTACAAATTATTTAATGGGACTTTTTCAATGATATCCCAAAATGTCCAAATATTCACTCAAACCTTAATGAAAAACTATTAAAAATCATTGAACATTTTATTAAAATATTCATTTTGCGAAAATGAAAACAAATTTTCAATTGTTCTTGATAATTATTTGAAGAAAATGTTAAAAAAATAAGAATACTGTTAAACGAAAACTATAATTTTGAAGGTCTTTTAAAAATGTTTAAATCGAAATATTTTGAAAATTACTTTAAAACATAGCAAACTTTAATTTTAAGAGGCTACTTTAGAAATATTATTTATCGCCATATAAATCAAGGCATTTTAATGTATATATGTATATTCTATATGTTTACATAATACATACAGTGCACATGTACATAAATACACACATACATACATTATGTATAAAAATGTAAATATACACACAGATGTACATTCGTACAATTCTTTACTGTAAAGTAATTTCCAGTGAAAGTGTTGAATATATATGATTCTGACAATATTGTTGTTATTATGAAAATATATTTACAATATTTGTTGTTCGTTTTGCATTCGAATACATGAAAACAGCTCTTAACACTAGCGAAAAACACTTAAATATAATGTTTGTGCTCGTGTGTTGGGGGTGGTATGGATTTTGTGGAAAATAATTTGAATGAATTTTTTGTTCTTTTGTCGTGTATGTATATGTGGAAATGTCATAATCAGCTTTATATTAGATTTAAATTTTAAAACCTCTTGTTGTTGTATTTTGAAGTAATATGTATTATTTTTTGTTGTAAGTAAATGTTATTAGAATGTTAATAATTTTGAGTAATTTATCGATTATATTATGTTTAAGAAGAAATTAGTTTAATTAAATCATGAAATTCAAATTTTATAAATACACTTTGAAAATATGCTCAAATTAAAGAAAATATATAAGATCCAATATATAAGTATCCAATATATACAAATCGTCGGAACGAATTTTCGTTTTGTTTTACAGAATATGTCTAAATGATTTTTTTTTAATTTCATTGTGTTTTGTGTACTTTTTGCTCTACAAAAATGAATTGATAAATAAAGATGAAAATATTATAGGATAATTGTGATGGCTTCTTATGCTCATTGCTGAGAGTGTAAAAAAGTATAAAATGCACTAGAAAAAAAAACTTTGGCTACGATATGTTTAATAATTAATTTATTTAATATTAATATTTTAAGATGAAGTAATTATATTTTTTTGTGGTAATATTAATAAATTTAAGTAAAAGTAAAGAGAAATTGCATACAAAATAAGTTTTTTGTAGTAACAAGAAATTTTATTCAATAAAGCACAATTTCCTTTGAGTGTATTATTTTTATTTTGTTCTTACTGACATAACTATTTTTGTAGTCATTGTTATCCCGAGTTTATAACCTACATTAATAACTTTTTCCCTTCCTAAAATTGAAAGTAATATTAAATACGTTGAATGATATGGCAACCTTTTAAAGTCCAAGTCAGCTTGTTGAAATATTTATTTTATAAAGATAACATTTTTATGAATTTACTTTGAAAGGAAAGTAAATACTCCGAAAATCTAACATTTTTGCAGTGTAATTATACGTACACTTTTTAGTTTATTTTTAATTCAATTTTCTATTTTCTAGTAAATCCCAAAAGGACAACTTGTCTAATGTGTAACAAAGAAAAGGTACAAAATTTGCAATTTTAAGGTTTCTTGAAATTGATTATATATGTATAACAGAAATGTAAACATTTCAATTTAATTATAAAAAATTTGTTTAAATGAATTTTAAATTTAAACAAAATTACCAAATAAAATTTCTAACATTTTATTTTAATTATTAAATTTCAATGATTTGCCAAATAATAATGAAATTATTTGGTATAATTGACAGAAAGCAAAAAAGACTTAAAATTGCAATACATACTACAGTGACATACATATAATAAAAATTAGTACCAATAAAAGTTACTTAAGAGAAAGTTTAAATTCACTTTCTCGTCACATTGTTACAAAATACATTTTTTTTTGCTTTTTTAATACAAATTAATATTTTTAATATATAGATTGTTTATAATACAATAAAATTAATCTTAATTGAAATTAAAATTCATATAATGCAACAACATATGTGGGAAGAGAATGCAGGGATGGAGCTAAGTAACAGTAATATCAGTTCTTAACTTATATCCCTCTAATATATTCCTAATACTCTTTTTTTTTTGTATAAAAGAAATTTAATGAATATATAACAATTTCATTATTATTTTTTAATAATACATAATTAATGTAACAAAATGTTTACGCACACACAAGTGTCTGTGTGTAGGCAGACATTTTATTATCTATTGTTGTATTCAACATGATTTTTTTTTCTAATTCTTTTTGTCTATTTCATTGTGTTTTTGCAGATATGTAGAAAAAGCTCTTGAATCATGTTCAAAGTGGGTAAAGACATCATCACCATATTATATAGTATAACAATATAAAATAATTTGTTAGATTGTCTATTTATACCATCAGTTTAGTTAACTTACATATATAGAAAAATGCACGCAACATTTTTATTTTCTTCTACATATCTCAGGGGTTTTACAACAAATAAAAACGTAAAAAATAACTGTGGGCAGATGACATGTGTTAAGCAGAACTTTTAAAATGTTAATTTTATAAAACAAAAAGAAATTATTACAATATAATAATAATCGGCAGATAGACATTATAACTTTATCTTATGACATGTAAGAACCCAGAAATAGATAGGCATCATTTGGTCATGAATCATAATCTAAACGCTGTCAACTTTGTGTTACTTAGTGTTTATATAAGACAATTTTTTACTAAGACAAAAGACAAAATTAAAATGAATTTATAGAAGCTATAACATTCAAAATTAATAATCAGTAATTTAACTGATAAATATTTTTTGATAAATATTTTTTAACATGGACATTACTTTGATGTTGCAATAAATCTAATTAATTCACTCTATATTAAACAAATTTTTGATAAAAAGTTCATGCTGGTTTCGATAAATAGAGATGAACTACAATTTTTTTTTTAAGAAAACTTTAATTATAATTTATAAGTATAAACTTTATTTATTAGTAGGTTTAAGATGAATTTAAAATTAAGCTCTGATAATGTTTGTTTTATAATAAATGACAATTTAATTCTTATTCTTGCTTTTTATGTGGCTTATTATAACTCACATCTTCACTTTCACTTGTTGAACTTTCTTTACTCTAAGTGTAGACTTGTCATTTTTATCAAGTCAAATGTTTGTCTAAGTAAAGTATAGTTGTTTATCTTTATTAATTATAATATTATATGTATATGGTATATACATATAATATTATAATGATAATAATATATACATATAATATTATAAATTGTTAAAAATCGAGCTCTGACAACTTTGTTTTGATGTTGCAATAATACTAATAAAATCTGTCTGAACTAGAAAAATATTTATCCTGATTAAATCTGAACATTGGTTCTGAGTAATTCTAATTTCAATTTTAAATATTTTGACCCTTGGTGGATAAAATACTCAAGCATATAATATGATTTTGTTCGTTTTTATTTATTCTATAGCATTAAATGTGTTTAATATGTACACATTTTTAAATGGTCATTACATTTATTATACAATTATCATAAACAAATTTTGAAAATATTTTTTAGACCATCGTTACTTTTTTGTAGGAAACTTTATCAGTATACTTTCAGTACATAACATTTTAGAGAGGTCAATATTTTTTTAATTTAAAATGAATTTACTATTTTTATAAAAAAAATATCTAGTGTAGACACTTCATGACTGGCTGTTGCGAAGCTTTAATAAAAATTAGAGTATAACAATAATCTCAGTGTTGTCAACGTGTTAATAATTTAAATCATTTAGAAATGTTCTAATTTAATCTTTAAATAAAGAAAATATATATTTAATTACTTTTATTTTATAATCAATCCCTTTAATGTTTGCATACTTTTAAATCCTTTATCCACTGTTACAAATATAAAATTACAAAACAATACACGTTTTTTTTTTTTTCTTAACAATAGAAATACACAGAAAGGAAAATATATATATTTTTATGTGGAAATATAAAAAAAGAGTTAAATTTATAACAAATTAATGGCAAGAAAATGTAGGTGGAAGGTTCCGTTTACTGTTACATATTTATTATATTTGTATAGAATACATGATTTATAAATGAGTTGATTTTGACATGTGTAACCCCGGTTAAAAATAAAAACCTTTTTTTTCTGTTGTAATAAAAGAAAAGTGACTGACTGAGTGAGTGAATGTTTCCTAAAGAACCTCTTTTCTTTTGTTGCTTTTTCAGAGCTATTCATAATGATGAGAAGGATGATGATGATGCTGCTATTTTGTGTCGTAGTTTATAAGTAAACAACCCACTTAAAGAATAAAACATTTTTGTTATTTTTGCTACTAAACAAGATCAAAGCTCTGTAGTAAGAATATAAAAAATTAAGGGAGAAAATATAAAGAAATGTTATTATGTATGATAAGGTACATACATATTAATATTAAAAATGAGAGCTATAAGAGGAAAAGGTAAAGTAAATAAATTGCTAAATTGATTTTCTAATTTAAACATTAATTGACTGTAAAGAAAATTTTTGTCTAGTAAATGTATATTATAACAATGTGGAGGCATATTTTAGATCATATCTTAATTAGTGTCTAAACTTAACAATTAACATAACTTGTAATAAATCATTGATTGGATTTGTCTACCTCTTAGCAAGCAATTTAATTTTGATCAAGTCAAACAAAGCATTTTTTGATCATTATATTTATTTCCAGTTTCAAACTAACTATTAAACATATATTATTATCCATTTTATCTTTTATATGGGCTCATTAGCTTTTAGTTGCACTAAATTAAAAATCCCCTGTGGAAAAATAAAGACTAATATTACAAAAGAGAGAAAAAAATAAAACCTACTAAAAAATCAAAATAAACAATTTATTCACAAGTACACGCATACATATGTACATACATACATACATGTATACATATGATGTGAATAGCCCATTAATGCATAACCATGAAACTAAAACTAGTACTTTCATAAAATATTGTATAAATAGCTATTGAAACATATACTTTTTTTATATTTTTAATAAAACACAAAAATAAACAACCAGTCAAGAATAAAATTATGTCGGTAAAAATTGAATAGTGGCCTTAAATAGCTGACCAGTCATTATGGCAACCAATTCACATATAGATATGTACAAATATGAAAAGAATATATATATATATATTTTTTTGTAAATTGACCTCATATAGAGAAAATCCTTTTTTGTAATTATTATGAAAAGAAAGAGAAATATAAAGAAGGGTCATTGTATTGTCAAATATTGGTTGAAAAGATTAGATTACATAAATGACACTTTATTAAGCTTTTAGTTGAGTATTTTTAATTAACTGAGATTTGATGTTTTCGTATTTTGTTGATAGACAGATATATTTATGTATGTTATTTGTTGTTAGGACTTATAAATAAGGTGTCAATTTTCAAATTATCAATTTCTTTGGGTAATGATGTTTTTTTTTCTCTTTTTTATTTTTGAGGAGGTTTTATTATACTTTGAAATACCTGAAGAATATGAGTTAAAGCAAATTGTAAGTTTTATATATATCGTTACAATAAACGATTTTTTTTTTGGTTTTGTTCGAAAAATATACACCTTCTGTAGAGTTTCCGAATGATATTGCAGAATAAAATGTAATTTAAGTGACTCCAGTGATAAGTAATTGCTAACGCTAAGTTCAGTCTTGCAAATTTTATATCAAAACAAACATAAACCTGGGTCTAAATTACAGATAATTGCTAAAGTTTATCAATAATAGGGGAAGACATTAGTCATAATATACCATGTACGAAACAGTACGAATAATTGTCAAGACAAAGATGTCAGTACTAAAACTGACGATTTTAGAGAAAGTTACAACAGCTCTTCAAAAACAACAAATGGAGCTTTACTGAAACAACTATAACAACTAAATTTTACAGATTTTGCGCTGATTTTGATTTTGCCTTGATAAATAAATAAATAAATAAATAAATAAAAAAATTAATAAATAATAAATAAACAAAATAACTCAAGAATATTAAATATTATATAATATTATAATAAATTTAATTTTATTATTTTTATTCCTTTGTTATGATAAAAATATTTGCACTGCTAAAGTTTTACTTGCTAATAAACATGATTTTAATTATTATAAAGTATAGACACCAAAAGACAGAGAGTACACACCTGACATAGTTAAAAAAGTAAATAATAATTAATATAAAATAAAATCAATTTATTACTATTATGACTAAATTCAAATTGTCATCATGTTCAAACTATAACTTCTTGATACATAACTTTTCTTTTACTACTTTATAAAATCAAATCAAATTAAATTTTATTTTCTTCTTAGAAACCATAAAAGCTAGTAAATTATAATATCTATTGATTGTTTTTTTCCATAGAAATAAGAAATTATTTAAAAATTTAATTAAATATTCACTTTGAATTTAAATTAAATTTAAAATTATTAATATTTTACAAGAAAAACATAATAATAGTACAAAGGATATTTTCTCTTAATTTTAAAATTTTATTATTAATTGCCTTTTAATGTAAATCAATTTTACTAATTAAATACGTTACTGAACTTAATTTGTAGAAATATTTTATATAAAACATGAGGTGTCTACATTATACACATTATTATTATTATTTAAAGTGACAACAAATTCAGATGTTCTAAATACTTTATTATTTATTTATTTATAATTCGTTTTGCTTCTATATAGTAGGTAACAGCAAAATAAACATTTGTTAAAAATAATTTTTTGTAGATTTGCCAAGAAAAAAAATCTAAATAAATAAAATGAAATTAATTTTTAATTTCATGTGATTTTGTTTAAATGTTTATTTTTAAAATTTAAACAATTTTGAAAAGGAGAATTTGTTCTTAATAACATCATTTTAAGTTTTAATAATGAAAAGGAAAAAATTGCAATAATTAACATTTTTTTTAATTAAGAATGAGTTTTTTAATAAAACTTAGAATTTAGTAAAATCTTAGAATTTAACACTTTGCAATAATTGTCATAAGTTTTGAATTTTAAATTTTATAGTGTGTTCAGACTAAATATCTTTTATCAAGACAAAACATTTATTGTATTATTGCAATGTTAGCATATAGATGTCAACGCTAGAACTCTAACAACTTTTTCTTAATAAAAGCAATTGTTTTGTTTGTTGTATAAACATATGTGAAGAATTTTTAAATAAAAAAATGGTTAGCAAAATATTTGCCTAATATACCCAGNAAAANNAAAAGNANTNATAAAAGCTANNATTTNAANATTGTGTTNTCANTGGAANAAAGTAATNTTANTTCNNNGACACTTTTCTTTTAACTGAACCTTAAAAAAGTTATGTCCTTGTAATGTTTATTTCATTTTGGATTCATTTACATTTTACAAAACATCCTTCAAATAATTTCTTGCCTTCAATTGTAAAATTGAATTGTTGTATAAAAATTTGATTAAAAACTTGTTATGTCCAAACAAACTAAATTGGCACTTAAACAATTTCTGTTTTACTAAATGTACTTGCAGCAGCACTAAACTTATTATTTTTATATCTGTTTGCTATTAAAAATATTTTGTTGAAATTGTATTTGGTTTCTGAAATGTTTGTAAAACATTTTAGATGCTGCTTTATATGCAGTTTATTTATTTATTTTTTCTCTTATTTTGTTTTTGGTTTGCATCATATTTGACCCAAAAAAAGAATGAAATGCATATATATATATGATATTTTTAATCGATTTTTAATTGCAATATCTTACGGGTCAATTGTAGGCAAAAAGCCAACAAAATTTAATAACAATAAAATTGTTTATTAATATGTATTTATTTATAAAAGTATTAAGCGATTTTGGTGCCCACCAAAATCGCTTTATTTTCCCCAAAAGTTAAAAAAAATCGCAAAAGTGTGTAATTGCACTTTTAATGGCATATTTTAGAAAAAAATATTGCATTGACACTAACAAATTCGCAATACGTTGGACAATGTTTTATCCAATTAATAGTTTATCGTTGATTGAATTTAGAAAGTTATTTAAAGACTTTTGCAGAAACATAATCATCTTATAGCAGATTCAAGACACAGTTGTCAGGAGTGAAGGTCAAACAAATTTTGTTAGTTAAAAGACGCCGTTCTGCCAATTCACACAAACAGTTGACTTCTGATTTAATAACAAAAACTTACTAGGAGTAAAATTCAATTACATTTAAAATAAATTTATTTTGTATTTTCTATTTTTTTTTTTCACAGAGTGATTCAACTATTTTTTTCTTAATTTACAACGTTGCCAGATCTCTTATATTCACCACGTGGGTAGTAAATATGTTATAATATGTGTTCAATTTCATCACAAATATAAACAATATCATAAATTTGAATAAATACAAATTTAATCACAACTTTGCTTTACACAAAAATTAAGAAATTAAGCTGGACTTTTCAATAATGACTATATATATGAATAATAAAAACAAAAACAAAACAATTTAGTAAAAAAAAAAAAAACAGTAAACAATATTTCAAATGTAACGACTATATTATGGTTAAACTCAAGTTAGCAACCCAATCAAGACAAGTAATAAACCAGTGGACTTTTTTTTAGCGTTTTCTATTTTTGGCATAGAATCACATTTTTGGTAATAGCGAGTATTATTAACAAAAAAAAAATTAAATATAAAAACAAAAACATGACAATATTACTTTTATTATAAAAAATAATGAAAAAAAAGAGGTAGCGTTAAAGAAATGTATTGAACCATAACATTATTAAACAACGCACACTTATACTCATTCTACCAATAATAAAAACTTTATCATGAGATAAGACTGTTTAACAGTGGAAGACCAAAAACATAAAAAATACGTAAATTTATTATTGTTTGAATAAACTGAAATCATCAATATTAAAGAAAATAGAAACAGATAGACAGACAATGTGACTGACTGATTTGTTGTAGGTAGCTGAAATTCAATAAAATTAAAAACTAAATATATAGATAGAAAGATAAAATATTTTAAAGATAAATTTATGTTTTTTTGTCAAAGTAAATATTTTACTAAAGCTTTGAAATAGTAGAAGAAGTTTTGAATGGTTTGGAAAGTGGGTGTGGTGTTTTTCTTGGCTAGTAGTTAATTAAAAAAATGTGTCATTGTGAATATTGTCTAGAAATCTAATTTCTTGATATGAGTCAGATCGTATAAGACAATACTGAGGTAATTTTTTGTGAAAACTTTTTTAATAATTAAGCATATATTAAAATTATTTGTAAATTTATTAAATATAGATGAGCTCATATTTTTATTTTAATTCCAAATTTTATTATTAAGAAAATCAAAGGGCAGCTAGCTCTAAACATTATATTTTATTACCTCAACCGAAAGGAATCTAATTATCTGGCCTCTCAACGGCGAATTCATTATTTTTCATACATTTTTTTATATTCAGTTTGATATTCGATTCGTTTTTTAAAAATAAATTTTGACATTCGGGGAAAAATATATTGAAAATCAGCTGGGTTTCTATCTAACCTCACATAAATAAATTCGCCTTATCTGAACAGAACATCATTTGACAATTTATGGAGAAAAATTTTATTTTATATTATAAAATTTAACTTTTTATCAGGACCAAAGTAAAATTTTTATAAGAAGCATTGGGTTGCCTAGACAACTTTGTCTAGGCAAATATTTGATAGAACAGAATGACGTCCCATTAAGATCTTGTTTACCAAATTTTTTAAAATTTAATAAAGAGATTTTTTACATCAATATTTTTATTTAATTTTTTTTTTGTTTATATCTATATCAATAAAAACCAGAACATTATAATAACATTAACTATTAAAGTTATTTAAATCAAATAACATTTAATAAATTTATATTTCATTGCATCTATTATATCTGAGCCAGATATAATATATATAAACAATTACCTGGAAATTATCTTTGATTAAATATAATTCCAATTAGAATTTCGTTCATTTCACTAAACACTTGTTTGTTAACGATTTGCACTTAATAAATTATATTGTTGTTGCTGTTTTGTTGTTGTTGTTATGGTTGAGAAAAACACTTTTGGTTCTAACAATTAAAAGTTTTATTATTGCTTTTTCATAGTTTTAAAATTCTGAAAATTAAAACAAATTTCTATAAGCAAAATATCGTTAAAAAAGAACTATTAAGATTTAGTGATACACATTTAAATATTTGAAATAAAAAAAAACTTTTAAATTATTGATTTAGTTATATATGTATATGAATATTTTTATTACTTATACCTAATATAATAATTTATTTATACTTTTATTATACACTTGTTTAAAAGTACTTTAAAGTAACAACGGACATGAGTAGTGGAATGGAAAAAATATATATAAGAATATGTTAATTAATTTTTTTTTCTTATTTTATTAAAAATAATTTTTGCGTGGTTGTTTAGTTTTTAACCTTAAAGTAGAGAGTTGAGACAAAAAAAAAAAATTGACTTTGAAATTGATTTTTTTTTCACAATTTTATGACAAATAAATGTTGACGTTTTATTTTATTATTATTATTATTTTTTACTTTTTTGTTTTTGCTTAGAGTCTTATTATGTATATGAAATTTATTTGGTTATTATACACACACATATGGTTGGTTATTTAGTTGTTAAATTGTAAGGTTGTTTTTGGATTATTATTAATGTACATAAAATATATGAACAATTATATTTTTTCTTAAAAAAAATTGTATAATATTTGTGTAGACAGACGCCGCTTCAAAGTTTCGTTTGTCTATATATGACGTTAAAAAAAGAATGTAGCAGCTTTATAAGTGAAAAAAAAACGCAGTTTGAGTTAATCATAAATATGGCTGGCTAAAAGTTGAGAAATTTCCAATAATTTTTTAACCAATTAAATTATCTATTAATATTTTTTAAAATTTCATAATAATTTTCAAAATTTTAGATTTCTTTTTCACCTATTTTTTCTTATAATTTTTTTCAGATTTTTTTCACTTCTTATATTTTTTTATTTTTTCTTTGAATTTTCTTTTTTTTAATTATATTATAATTTATTCTTCTTTTCTTTTTAATTTTCTCGTTGAAAATAAAACAAAATTATATTTAAATCGTTGTTTGTTAATGCAAAAATCTTCATAGAATGTAAAATGAAAAATATTTCACAGAGCAGTTAGCACACGTCGTCTATATGTTCGAATATTTTGCGTTATTATGTTTTTCCAAATTTTCATTTTGTAGCCATTTAATATTCTCTTATTTTAGAGCACAATTTTACCTCAACAAGCATAAAAATATTTAACAGTGTTGTCAAAATAAGGGTTGGAGAGAAACGCAAAATAGTAATGATTTTTTTTTTAAATTTTACACATCTAGCTGGTAGCAGAAAATTTGAAAAATTTTAACATAACAATTTTGTTTATTTGTTTTAAATAAATTCGAAATAAATTTTGAATTTTTCGAACAAAGTAAAAAATATAAAGAACAAAATTAAATTATTGATATAATTCTTAAGAGTTGTTTATA
>MINK01176677.1:0-10934 GCA_001735545.1 Phormia regina | reverse complement strand
TTTTTCTTTATATTTTTTGTAAGAACTGTCAATTTGTTTAATATATAAATTTATACCAATTAGACAATTTATTATATTAATAAAAAATATAATTAAACTCCAATACAAATTTAGTTAATAATTTTATTAAAAAATAATTTGAAATATTTTTTTCCGTGTATTTGTGAATACTTAGGATTACAATATTTTAACATAACTGAATGTAAACCCTATTTCTTAATTAAAACAATATAATGTTCATAATAGGAGTAATATCTTCATTGAATGTTAATGAAACTTTTCATTGGAACTATGAATTTTTACATTAATTTAATAAATTCTTAAAAAAATAAAATAAGGAATGTCATTTAATGTATCGCATTCATTAGAAATACATTTTCAGTGTTAGTATTAGCGAAGAAACGTTTTCTTCTTCTTATTAGATCATTTTAATTGTTAAGTAATTACTGTTGGAATTTATTTAATTTTTCAAAGAATTATGGAATTATTTAATTTTTGTAGAAATTTTACTTTACACAGAAAACAATATTTCAAATTATTTTGTAATAAGTTTATTAACTAATTTTGTATTGGAATTTAATTAATTAATTGGTTTTAAAATATTATTTTTAAATAAATTGACAGCTCTTTAGAAAATATAATGACAATTGAAAGATTTCTGTATAAAAATAAAATAATTTTAACTTGATTTCAAAAAATTTTAGCTCAGTATGTCTATTTAAGAACAGTATAATAAAATCAATCACTGCAGTTATTTTTATTTATGACTTTGATGATTGAAGCAAAATCAATTAAACATTTATTAATATAAGCAATTTCGTAATTGAAATCGATATTTACTTGTTTCTATGTATTTTATAATTTTTTTAAAGAAAATATTTTAATTCAGACTTTATGAAATAATATGTTCGTTTCATTTAAAAGTACAATAATTACTCAAAGTTTGAATAATATTATTTTGAAACAATAGTCCTCAACTGTTAAAAATATTATTTTTCGAGAGTGTTTTAATTATTTATTTCTCCTCTGGGTACATTGAATAGCGACTACGCTAAGAAACTTTTGTCGAATTAAAAATATTTAATTTATATTTTCAGTTAAGGGTAATATTTCATTACAGATAAAATAGTTCAATAGTGGCAACCGAATTTTTAACCAATAGAATTTGGTCGGTTGCCTGCACTATCCCATAATTCGGTCGTGATATCTGAATTTTATGGTAGCTACAACAAACTAATTCATTTAAAATATTTTTAAAATATGTTTATATGTATATTATATTATATATGTATGTATATTATAATAACACACTTTAAGGCGTTACCAATCAAACGAAGCAATCAATTTTTTTTTCTTATAACATAAATATATCATTAATACCAAATATAATTTAGAGCCAGAGTGTATTCGCTCTTTTCACGTGCACAACATGAATATCAACAAAAAACTTAAAAATTCAAAATAAATAGATAAATCGCAACACAAAGATCTTAATTTCAGTTTTATACAGAATCGACCAATCGATTTGTGCCTATCAATACTTCAGCTATATCTATTATACGGTCAAATGTTTGCGGACAGAAGCACTGAATAAGAGCAAATCAAATTAGGACATTATTATCACCGATATCTTCAGAATTGTTATCTTTGTATAAACGAGTAGATGTCTGAAATCATGTTAGTGTTTCCGATCGACCAAAAAGTCAATAAAAATGTAAATATCACTTTTTGATAGCAGTTTTTATTCTTCACCTATAATACGAATAATATGTAGTGATCCTTAGTCCTTCATCAGATACAGCGTTGAAATTACTTTAATATTATCAAAGAACATGTTGAAAATAAGACAACTAATTATAGAAAAATATAAATTAATTTGGACAACCAATTTTATTATTAAAATAATTCTAATAAATTTTCATCTATAATGAACAAAATTAAAGTTTTTATAAGTTTTTTACACATATATAGTTGAATTTTATTAGCAGTAATCATATTCCAATCAACATTTGTATGACCTCCATTAGGATTTAGTATTATTGCATAAGATAGTAATATGAACTTATTAGATAATTAATAAATAAATTTAATTTAGTTACATTTAACTATTAAGAGATATATTTTAGAAAATGCACAAGAATTTTAAAACTCTAAAATTCTCTGTAAAAACTCTCTTCCTCTAGTAGGGTGTAGTTTTCACCAAGAAATGCTATAAATTCTAGACAAATAACCAATAACGATTAATTTCGCAACAGCAGGTGGTATAATCGTAGAAGAAAAAGACGAACGTAATAAACCCTCACCACAGCGGGATACAGACGTGAATAATCAAATGCTGGCAAATTTCGTGTGGGTGCAGGACAGGGCTGGCTCATGACATTAGAGAAAATAAATAAAAAATTACAAATTTATTTAATATTATTTACATAAATTCATTATTTCATACATAGAGATAGATATAGAAAATCTACATCATAAGAGAGGGATGAGAATTAAAAATTTAATATAAAAGTCACGGTTTGACACTGATTTCTTAAGTAAATAAAAATTTAAAATAGGATTTTCTTATTTTCTGTTAATAAACTGTGGATTTAAGTTGATATGTAAATATTGAATTTTGTATTAAAAATGTAATAATGAAACAGTATGTGTGAAATTACCAAATGTTTTTGTCATGCAGGAAAGTATATCGTTTATGTAAATTGTATAACTATATATTAATAACCGATAGCAGATATTTAACGATAATATCAGTTTTTGTTTTATTATGTCTCGTGGTTTATCGTTTTTAATGTTTACTGCCAAAAACTTCTATTCATTTCTACCAATAATTGATAATAGTTTTAACGATATACATATTGTATTAATATAGAAAAACATGAATTTCAGTCTAAAGGAGTACTTAGGGGAAAAATTCTATATATTATTTAGAAGTCATACACAGAAAAAAATTATTACCGTCTTTTTTGCAGTTAATTCAGTTTTCTAATCTTGCATCAAAATTTAATAAATATTTTCAACAAAAAATAAAATAAAAAATAAATTTTAGTACGATTTTATTTCCTATACACATTTTTAATTCATTCAATCATCTACTTGATTGATTGATTTAATTAATTTATTAATTGGGAATTTTTTCTGTTTTGTATTTTTTTAGTTTTTAGTAATTGATATAATCATTTTGGTGAGGGGTGCAAATTTGAGCAAGTTTTTGTTTGAATTAATTATTTTCATATATTTTTGTTAATTGGTGACTTTTTTCTGTTTATCTGTGATATGACTTAAAATTGTATATTTCATTTAAGGTTGTCAGATGTCCTTTAATGAACTTGATGGGAGATATTTTAATGATTAAGATATTTTAAAAGTTGTCCAGCTATAAGTTCAAATGTTATATATTTCACATGATCGGATTTAAGGTGTTTCTAAATCGTTTTGGAGAACAGATCCTTTTCAACAAAAAATGACTAAAAAATTTTTGTAAACTGGCTATATAATGGCTAAAAATGATTGATAATATAGAATTCACAGTTGGTAAATTCAATCTATTTCTTAAATTTAATTTTACTTAGTTTATTTGCCTAAAAACTCTTTCCACTTCCTCATTCGACCACGGAGATGAGAGCAACTTTAAAGCGAATTCAGAATTTTTAGATTCAGAATACCAGTCCTTAAGATTTGGATTATTAAACCACTCTTTTCTTTTAATCTCCATATATGGCAGAAAAGATATTTTATATTCAGATAGTTTTTTATAAATCCGTAAAATAAATTCGCCTACATATGCACACTATATATTTTCATTTTTGGTTTATAAGAGATTCATATCGAAATAAATTTTTGTCTCATTTTTAAACTCATTATACCTACACCGCGATAGGTTGTGAAGTATTAAACGTTTGTGCATTTACCTTAAAGTATACATATCGACTCAGAATCACTTATTAAATCGATTTAAAGATGTCACTTCGTCCGGCTTGCTGTCCATGTAAACATTGTGCACAAAGTTCAGTCCGCGGAACCTTATAGTGTTTCAACACTCAAAAACGCCTTAAAAATAGGTATACTTTAATTAAATTTATTACAATTGACCACAGCTCTCATACAAACTCCACAAACAATATTGTAAAATTTCATGGAAATCGATTCATAATAGCATCCACATAAATCCATCTCCGGGAATCATATCATTTACATTTGTATTTTTTTATTTTACATTTAGTTCGTTTACATTCGTCAAGTCTGATCTTCCTCAATTTTTTGATCAATGGCGTAGAATATATTGTAGTTAATCTAGACCGATATAAGGATTTCGAAATATTTTTTTCTATACACAGTGCACTCTCAAAAACGTGAATACTCGAAAACATGAACGATTCAAAAATGTGAACAAACTTTCTTTCACGGACTATTGTAAACCGAACAAAATATGAAAGCTAATGAACGTGAACAATTTTTTTTTTTTTTAATTTTTTTAATTTTTGGTGATTATAAATTGGAAATCCCCGAAGAAAATATTTTTATTTCTAATCCTAGGAGAATATAATACTTATTATTGTTGGTTTAAACAAAAAAGTTTTATATTTATATTTATCAATCCGAAACGTGTACATCCTTGGTAAAACTTAGTTCACGTTTCCGTGAATCTACTGTATCTTTATATGTGACGTCAATACCCATACAGTTATTTCTGACGTACGACGTATCGTTATAAGATAGAATAAAGAATTCAATGAAAAAAAATTTGAAAGCCGTTTTTCTCGGATTGAGATTTTGGACATTTTAGTACCGTATGTTCATCTTTTATGCTTCTTAATAATTTCTATTGAAGTACTTCCCTTAGAACTATGTTTATAAAATTTTCTAACAAAAATTCCGCTTTAGCCTTATCAAAAGATAATAAAAATGTTATGAAATTTAACTTTCATTTTTTTAAGAAATTTCAAAATATGCACATTATTCCATTTTTCAAGTAATGAAATTGATCATATTCAGAAACTCTTGATTGTTTTTTTTTTTTTTTTTGCTGGGAAGACAATAAAAATTAGAGAAATATTAATTTTTTTAGAAATTATTAACCTTTTTTCCCGGAAAAATTATTTTATTTTCACTTTTTTGGAAGTGGTTACTAAGAATTTCCAAAAAAATCGAAATATACACTTAAATCCTTTTTGAAATGGTGAAAATGATCTTTTTGGAAGCTTTTCATCGTTTTTTTGGCTGGGATATAAAAAGTTTAGGGTTTTGAGGTTTGAATTAGAGATTTGGAATAAAATTTCATATAGAGTAGATTTTATTTAAGAAAACATATGAATAGAGTTAAAGTATATTATTAATCAACTGGTCTTTTAAATTAAGTAATGAATCTGGATTAAACACATGTTTATATTTCTTTAAAAAAACTCACCATTAGAAACACCTTACGAAACAAATTCAATAATTGAAATGAAAAAAAAAAATAATTGTCCACCCAATAAAAATAAAAAGTGGGCGTTTTTTTTATTATGGAAATTAGTTTCCATTACTTACTTTTTTTTCTACGTTAAATATGACTTTTAAAAGACCATAAAAAGTAATAAAATTGTAAAACAACACAGCTGTTTATATAAAATATAATATTGTGTATAAAAAAAAAACAGCAAAAACAATCAAAAATTCAAATGACAACATAATAAAAATAAATATTCCTCAAGCCACTCTCATACCTTTCTTTTTATACGTTTAATTTGAATTTAGAAGAAAAAAAAACGCTGAACAAAATAAATACCACCCTCTTTTTTGCGTTTAGAAAAAGGACGTTTTTTTTCATAAAAAGAACAAGTGCATTAATATGCAAAATTTATTTTAAACAATAAAAAAATATTGTGGAAGTTGACATTTAAATTTTTTGTTGCTGTTATTATAACCCTCACAACAACAATAACAAACAGACACAAGTGTATAATTTTCCAATTGTTTTTTTTTTTAGAAATCATAGAAAGAGGACGAGTGAGTGAAAGAATGATTGTATATGAATACACACAAATGGTACTTTAAAGACCCTTTCTTATGCACTGGGCTTTATAAAACAAAGAGGAAAAAAAGAAACATCCTTGTTTTATTCATCTTTATATATTCCACCTCAAACTATATGAAGTAGATTATGATTATTATGTAGAAGATGATGGTGGTGATGGTAATTCGAAAAAAAAGGCATTTTAAAATTTCATTCATTATTTTAATAATAGATTTCCCGTATTTTGTGAAATATGTATAATTTTTATTTAGAAGTTTCTAAAAGGGGGATGTTAATGATATAGTAGACCCCACTTAGGGTTAACTTTTAAATTATATGGTTTTGAACAGTGCGAAAAAAATAAATATGAGCAAGTGAAATTTTTATTAGAATTGTTTTTTTAGGGAGTGTAATATCTTCAACAAAATGATTCAAATTAAAATTGCACATCAACTTCTCAGTAAAAAAATTATATATTTTGAAAATACAATTAAAGTTTATTATTTTGTAGATCACAATGATCCAGCTATTGTTAACTTTGATTCAATTATAATGTATAGTGTTTATAACAATAAACACAATGAGGCAGAAAAAAATATCTGTAACCTCTGTACGGCCGATTGGATTGGCGTGAAATTCGGTATAGTAGTAGCAAAGGAGCGTACAACATTAAGGCGGTCCGATCAGACATCACAGCAGAGGAGATAAGGGGTCTTAAAGTGGGATACTTTTGACATATAACAAACTGATGTAGTTTCGGTTATATAATAGGCATTGATTTCAATCTTTATCTAAATAATNNCTTTTTTTTGGACTTTGGCCATTAAAGTAAAATTAAAAAAAAATTTTATCAACCATAATTATTTTTATCGGTAATAATATATTTGTTAGTAAAGGTTTCTTTACAAAATTTTGTACAAATATAGATTTCATTTCATAATACAAGAAAGTGAAAAACTTTTTGTAAAAATTATCCCACAATTCCCAAGAAAGTAACGAAAATCCCAAAAATGTTATTTTTCATATTTTTGGCTATAAAAATCCACATTTTCTTCGAAGTCCCACAGATTTTGATTAAAAACTTTTAATAGTATTTCCTATATTCCAAAACTGCATTCCAATAGAAAATTTGTGCTTTAGAATTTTATAAAATATAGACTAAAGTCAAAACTTTCATTTAAAATGGGTCGAATTCGGGAGGCTGTGTACCCTGACCACTTGAGTTATTGGGCTAGTTTTTTATTTTGTAGTCATCTCTGTGAAGTTACCTTTAAGAGGTTAGAGAAAAAAAGAGTGCAGATACTTTTCGCCCAAAGAAAAACAAAAAGTCGTAATTTTTGCAATTTACAAAATTCAAAATTATTTATTCTTGGACTCGGTAAAGATATCGACTTCAAATTTTTTCTATTCAATAAATAATTTGATTCTTAAATAGCAAAAACAAAATAATAAAAATAATAATAATAATAATAAAATCAGTCGGAAATATTAGGATATATATGAAAATGACTGGACTTAGTATATTTAAAATTTAGAAACTTTATATATTTTAAAGATAATAACACAAAAACTATAAAAGATAAATGGAATAAGCATACATTTTGTGGATCTTATTAGAGTCTACAATAATATATAAAAATATTTGAAATCGGCCGATAAAAAAATTGGCTACGATTAAAAATTTATTATGTCAGAGGTGCCTTATTTGAGCTTCCTTAGCTCACCCTTCCAACCTTACCACTACATAGTTTTCAGCTACGAATCTACCTAATTTCATGCGAATCCAATCAGCCCATCAGAACCCTAAGGGAAATTGGTTGCAATTGATGCAATAGTATCGGTACCAGTTGAGTACCAATTGACACCTAATAGCCACCAAAGTTCTTGTAAAGTATCAATTGACACCTAACAGTCATCAAAGTTCTAGTTGGGAACCACTTCAATCAGTGATACACAAATAAAACAATTTCGTATTTGTTTTTACAAAATTGTTTTATATTTAGCAATACTTAATATGCCTTTAAGGATTAGTTCTGTGATATGTCCCAAAAGTGTGAATTTCTCCACCTCACACAGAGTGTTAGAACCAAAATCGGTCCCTGGCACTTTGGACCAATCCCGTGACATGTTTTGTGTTAGTTATTTCCCCCCTAGGGAAGTTTCAGATTTATTAAGAAATATTGTTTGATTCTGTCCCACTGTGCCATATATTGTAAACTTGTAATTAGAAGAATTTTTATCTTTAATGCTGTGCTTTCCATTATCATTTTTAATATAAATATTTACTACTACATCTTTATAATTGCGTTTCCCACCAGTGCTCATTTTCATATTTCCATCACTGTTTTCATCGCATAAATATTTTAAGAATTTTTATTTTATAATTTGATTTACGTTAAAGTGTTAACATCTTTGGCAAATAATGCGGCTTATGAAAAGTGTAAAATTTTCATGATAAAATACTAAAACCTGTCATCCATCTACGAGCAAGAGCAGAAGGTAACAACTCTATAGGGGTGACTTAATGGTTTTTTCTATGACAAACAGCAGCATAAACAGCAACAACAACCCTGTTGCTTAGCAAAAATCCTGTTTATGTCCTGTGGCTATGCGATGCTATCTTACATTCAATATCAATGTTATGATTATGATATTATTTTAAAATTATCCGCTTTAACAATAAACTGACATATGGAAGAAATTTTCTATTTTGAAATCATTTTGGTGTTAATAATGATGACATATGATTTTCTTTGTCAAATTGTTGTTGTCATAAAATGTTAAACATTGTTCGCATATTAAACAATATGAACAAAAAAATAATGTTAAGTGAATTTTGGAAATATGTACTTTGTCATTTTTCCTCCAACTTGGCTTTCCATTTGTAACCCTCTTTCTATTAGTAGAGATAGATAGATATGTATGTATTTTGTACACTTGTTAGAATTTAAGTTTTGTTTGTTACCAGTTGCGTTAAATTTGTTGTCACCTCATTAGTTAAGGTGTCCTTTTTTTATTTGATTTAGCAGTATCAAAGGATACATCTGTTTTGTTGTGTATTCGTGTTTATAAATTTCATATTTTTTATAGTTTTTATTACTTGTATCATTTTAATTTAGTCTATTCTGTTGTCACATCTAATAAGAAAGGGTTTGTTGTCATATTTATATTTTATGTCTAGGCAGAGTAGTATATGGTGGAGGGGGGTTTGTATTGTTTGTTTAAGAGAGGGTTAAATAACTCTTTGAAATTATTAATGGCCTAAAGTTTGTTTTATTGTTCTTATGTTTGTAACAGTGAATGGGCGTTACTTGAGTTGAACATATAATTTGATTTATTATAATTATAAGAAATTGATTAATTGAACCTCTATGGCTTTTTTTTTGCAAAAAATAAAAACATTAAAAATGTTAAATGATAATGTTTAGGGTACCATTCAATGTAATACTATAAAAAAATAGTAGCAGGTTATTAAAGTATTAATCAAGAGTGTAATTTGTTTTATTTTTTTAGTCTTTTATTTACATATATAAGCCCTTTATTTTGTAAGGAATATAAAGAATGGTTATTATCATAAATTTGTTTATTCTAATTTCTAACAAAATTTTAAGATGATAAACTCACAATTAAAATGAATATTTCGTAAAATAATTAATGCAAGGTAAAATTAAATAAAACGAAACATTATTATCCTATTTTTTCTCCCTCCGTGTAGTGCGTCGCAAAAGTAACAGATTTAAAAAAAAAAATTTTAATCGCAGTGCAAAGTAAGGCCAAGTTTAAAATAAATGGTAGACTTACTACCATCTTTAAAAACACAGTAACGAATTAGATGAAACTAACTTGAAAGATCAATACAGTCCTAATAAAAACTGCAACTAAATTATTAATAATTTATAACAGGTGTCTCAAATTATTATTTACTGAGCCTTGTCCTGAACTACATATTTAATATGCTTTGACATTCTTTTATTATAAAATAAAACCTTAAAAGGAACGAAACACCATTAAAGAAATTAGTAAAATATATAAAAATTTTGGCTAAAAATTGATAATTGATCAAAACATTTAAATTTTGCAGCCTCGGTTTATGCTAAAGCTTTTGCAAAGAGTTGGTTCTAAAGATTTTAATAAATCGGTTTAATAATAACTGAGACATCGAGTTTTTGAAGTCCTGGCTTAAGCTAAACATTTTAATCTTTATGTTGATCGTTAATAAAAACTTTTATAAAAATTCGGTTTTCTGGTTCAACTAAATTCGTTTATAAACCACCGAGTTATGGATCAAAAACTAAAAATATAAATACAAACAAAAACATAAATACAAATCATTAAAATGTAATATTATAAATGCAAAAGTATGAAAACATATTTTAAGGCAAAATTTTTATTTGTCGGTAAGATGGTAGACTCCGTTCTATGTTTGAAAGCCCGGATTTTTGAACCGGTTATCCAGTTTTTGAAGGCTCTGTATATACTAGAAACTTTGTTTTTGCAAAAAAAAAAAAAAAAGCTCAGACATTTTTTTCTGATTTTTTGTTATGAAAAAATTAAATAAATCGGTTCAATAATAACTGAGATAACGGGCAAAACGCATTTTTTGATTTTTATGAAGCCCTTGTTTAAGCAACAGATTTTTATTTTTATACAAATCGGTCAAAAATATGTTTATAAAATGTATTTTTGAATCAATTAAATTCGTTCATAAACTACCGAGGCATGGGGCAAAGACTGAAAACAAATAAAAAATAATGATTTTTTTGAAGTTTGTTTGTATATACATACATTGTATATACATACATTGTATATACATACATACATACATACAAAAAATCGAGATTTCTGTTAATTTTTATACCCTACACCACCAAAGGTGGTTAGGGTATTATGTGTTTGTGCAAATATTGTAACGCAGAGAAAAAATTTTCTTACACCCACC